>KE546973.1:1552432-1693300 GCA_000442125.1 Opeltia flavorubescens
CCCCTCCCCTTCCCCCTTCCCCCTTCCCTCTCTCTGCTTTCACCACTGTGGGCGGACATTCAACATGTCATGCCAGATATTAATATCTCGGGGGAAAAGAAAAAAATTCAGAATATGTTAAATGAACATGTACGTGCATGGTATTTCCATTAACTAGTCGAAGAAATCTATGGACAAGAAATGGAGAAATTCCCCAGAACTCGATAAGGAGGTGCTAGTACCCAATAAGTCCTATTACGGCTTTCGTAAATCGCTGCTTGGCGCAATGCACGCCTGTGATTAGCCCAAAAAAAAAACAAATTATCTACAAGTTGCATGAATTGAAGAAGCTTCCTAAGCACTTCCCACGAATATAAATATCAGCAGAATAAAATATTTTCCCCGCCTTCAACTTTGTACATCGGGTATCTGTATCTTACTACACACACGCACATGAATCAGCAGATCACAAGGCCCTCCAGCCCTAGAAATAGATGCCAGATATAGAAATGCGCCTGTAAATTTACAAAACCGTTCTTAAAAATTCACAATGGTGGTTTGTCCGCATGATACTTGCGCCAGGGGTAACAAGAGCGGATTTAAATTCTAGAAACCGAAGAGATGGCTTATCTAAGATAGGGGTTCGAAGGACGAATGCCTTGACTTCATTTGCACCCGGCATGGTCCAGGTACAGTAGGAAGTAGTATTTCATATACTGTACGAATAGTATTGAGTAAAGATAAGGTACATAGGGGGCCTGCATGCTCATGCTACTCCAAAACGCTATCACGAAAATCTTTCAACCCTTAAATGACTCATCATATGGACGTAGTATGCACTGTTGTCAACAACCAGAAGCCTCTTACGCAAAGCTCACAATTGAACATTGAGGTTACAATCAATCCCAGAGCATGCTATAAGCAAAACCATCAATTCGGCTATAGAAGCCTTTGTCCGAGACGTCACCGTCTTTAATACCTGTCACTATAATTAAACAAGACTGTCTAGTCTCAAATGTGAAAAGAATTAACATGCCTAAGTCTTTCCACATCTTATTCATGGCTCGGAATTCCTCTACTACAGCTGCGTCTTTGTCAACAAGCGCCTCATATTTGGATATGTCAGAGTCCTCGGAGAGAGGATGCACGCCCTTCGAACAGAAAATACATAGATCGCACAGTGTTTTAAGGATGTCCAGGAGGTTGTTGCCTGCTTCAGCGATAGGGCTCATGAATTTCGCTGAGGGTTTTAGAGAGTGAGTGATCAAGTCTAGCAGAGCAAGACTGTATATCAGGCAAGGTATGTCCTGCGGACGGCGCTTGAACATTACTTGCTGCAGGGTCCCAATTGCCTTTTTCAAGGTGGCAGGCAGACCCTGGGGGTATTTCCTAACTTGATCCTCTATGCTCCTGCGACCTGATGATTTTGGAAGTCGTTGCACGGTGACCGCGGATTCAAGTCCCCAATATTCACTGTGCGCTTCGGGACGTAATTCATGAACTTCGTTGTCGATAAGGTCAATCAGGCATGACCAATTTACCTCCACAGCAAATATGTCATCGGTCATTACGAAACAGCGAAGCATTGTCGCTATGAGCGTAGCCTCATCCCTCTGTTCCGCGGGAATGCGTGTGTAGGGAGCAAGAAGCTCCTTTTGGTACCGCGCTGCACCGGCTATGAGTAGGAAAGTACCCTCTTCATGTTTGTTGCGCCCTCGATTTTGGATATCCTCGAATTGATTGAGAAACTTGAGAATGCAGCTTTTCGATTGCTCCAGATATTGAGGACATTTCGCTGTATCTAGATCCAGGACTGTGCTACTCTCAACCACATCGCGAGGGGTATGTGTGAATCCAACTTTAGTCTTGTACTCTTCGCCATTGTGATGTCGGAAATGGAACACTCCAGGCCCGACGTGAGCGAGCCCTGATCTCTTATTCAGTAGTCAAGTCTAATATAGAAGCACGAGTAGTGCTACCTTGGAATGATTCCTCCAGGCCGTGCTCAAGCGGCATTCGACGACATCCGGATCCTCGAATAGGCCAAGGGTCATTCTCGGATTGGCTCAGTGTGCGACAGTTCCGACAAACACTGCTTCTCGAGCACTAGACGCCGGTTTAGCTTTATCTATGTATGATGAACCGGGCCTTCACCTGTAGATCGAGAATCTTGCATCGCCAGCATCGCATGAAAGTTGGAAGCATTGAGGTCCAGGGACATGGAATAGCACAAATGCTGCTAGCTAACTACTGTGAACAAGCGCTTACATTTCAAGTATTCCGTCTGACCACGTTCTCGGCAGAAATAGGCGTCACATGCTGACAGCCTTACGAATCCTACTTCGGCAACACCTCGGATGCTTTAAACGCTTACGGTCATAGACTTTGTTTACATATCAAGACACGCTGATGCCTGACGACCTCGCGGTTTTGATTCCATCCTTGGAAAAAGGTTCGAGTTTATCGTACTAAGATCTTCGTGATCCTAAAGAACCTCCATTCATCAGCCATGACTGCATCGTGAAACAATAATTGTAGAGCTCCTGGAATATTACGTCATGCCTAAGCACATCTACGACTTGGGAAATGATATATTTCCCATCGTTTTGGAACTTGTACAAGCTGCCCAATGCAATGCTGCGATTCCTTCTTCTGACATGGACAGCTGAGTATCGAGTCGTCCAAGTCACTACACAACGTGTTACTGTCATCCAAACGCTTGTGCATTCTAGCAAAGAAGTATCTGTACCGCAAGCTTCGATTTACATTTGCTCGCTGCTGGGAGACTCGTAATGCATTGCTGTTGCGAAGACTCGAACAAGACCCTGATGCCGCCTCTTTCGTGCACGAGATCCATATCAATTGGGCTGCAGGAGTTGTCCCTCGCAAAGAGAGCTCGACAAATACAGGTCTCATGTTCCAACTCACTTACCTCATTCCCAATTTGACATCGTTGAAAAAGCTCATGTAGGTCACCATTTGACCTTCTTAGTGGATGCAAGGCAAGCGTAGCATTAGTTGATCATTCCACCAGATGGGACGCGCAATGTGCAATCCCACCAAGCCTCTATGACAAAGTCGCCCGCTACACTCCATCCTGTGAGCTCATTACCCGATGCCCCCCGCGAAACGACATCGCACGGGCGTTACAACTCTTACAAGACTCTATGCAACTGGTGGCCTTGCAAGTAATGGTCGAAAGGACCCAACACCAGGCAATCGTCGAGCTACGGAAGGTACTAGTATCGTGCTTCAACCTCAAAAAACTCCACGTCACCTATGAGTCCTTCCCCAACGCTCCAGCCGCAGGCTTCGGAGGTTCGGTCTCGCTCTGTGCGCCTGGCATGCAATTACCACCTCTCAGCGTCCTGAATGTTGGGGAGATGACAGTCGTCGATTACAGCCAGGATGGTTGGGAACAGTGTGTCCATTGGGAAGCTCTAGAAAGTCTACACTGTACAGAAATCCAATTCTTCCCGGCGGTTGTTTCTTCACTCAAGAATCTCCGTACCTTGGACATTCATCTCTCGAAGAACATACTACGGACAGACGAACAAGGTGACGCAGTCTTGGAATTAGTCAAAATTTCATCGAATCTTGAGAAGCTCTGCTTGACAGGCATGACCGAATCCCTCCAGTCTCGAGATTTCCTATCACAACGAAACTCCTCTTTGAAGTACATCAAGATCCATGAGAACCAAGTTTACGGGGATTTTGGCGCTGATGTCCGACCGACTCTGGGCTTCGAAGACATCGAAAAGTTAGGCACGTCATATCCTCGGTTGAAGAAATGCAGTATAGATCTTCAAGTCGATGTCAGTGTCGATTGGGTCAGTATATCCGTTCACCATGCTCCATTCCCGAGTAACCACTTGCTAAGCCAGTGTACCTACAGCCTCTAGAAACCCTATCTCGAATCGCAGAATCCCTCTGGTTCATCGTGGAGCTCGAACTCAACCTCGAACTACACCTCCCTGGAATCGGTCCCCCACGCCCCGTAGCCACCCTCCAAAGCGTTCTCCAAATCTGGCATTTCCTCTGGCGCAAGATCGAGAATCACCGCAAATCCCTCAATCACATAACCTATCGTCCACGACTACGCCTACTTCGAGTCCTCGAGGGTTCCTTCCGCCAGGCATGGGACATCCCCCGTCAAGCCATGCGCCACGAACGTAGCGAGCAAGCCACATTTGAAGCGCGACTCAGCGAACGCGAAGATTTGGCAGAATATGGGTACGCGGACGTCGTCTGTTTGGAATTGGAGGCTTTGCGGAATAAGTATGGGAGGGGGCCACAGGATGAGCCTGCGAAGGAGGAATTGATGCAAAGTATGGTTGAGCGAGCGGAGCGGGGACCGCGGATGTCGAGCGTTGCGCTCAATACGAGCGAGTTACAGGATCTGGTCCGGAACTTGAACTCACCTCTTTTGGCGATGGCCGATATGTGATTAGTATTTAGCTATATGACCTCAGCGATCATCTGTAGAGTGAATCTAGAGGAAGTGCTGCGGCCACGGCTCTAGTACTGCATTAGGTCAAGTATGGTACACTAGCGTCTTTGCCAGATCTTCGGAAAAAACGAAGATTTTTTCTAGAATCAGCATGTAACCACCGTACTTCGCTGCTCTCGTACAAAGCTCGCCAGGACTATGTCTAATGGGCATTTTTGTGGATTTGGTACTGCATGTCGTTCAGTATGCAGTGGTCTCCTTGATGGTGTGCAGATGATCGAAGAAAAGCGCTGTAATGTCGGTGGAATTGCTTGGAATCAGATTCCTACGAGAAGTATCCCGCATCTCTGCTTAAAACTCTTATCTATCTATCTCTATGTTCGATGTCTCATTTCATGCCGTAAGATACATCAATGAATCTTTGTTGCCTAAGATTTGAATAGATTTTCTGTTCGTGTGATGCAACTGCGATAGAAATGCCAAGATTTCGTTCTTAACTTCACTAGTTGCGGTCGACATAACAATGCGATGATTTTCTTTGGTTTTGAGCTCTCACTGCCAGTCCATTACCACACTTCAGCTTGAGCGCCTGTGATTCCTTCGATCAAGGGTGTGGATGACAAGGTACTAGCTAACTTATGCATGCTGAAGGAGCTGCGGTTTTTGCACACATGACACTCACATGATGATACAGCGTCCAACTCATTACTGACCGAAAATATCCTACAGCATTTATCAACCCAAGCTTCGCTTACGCTCGCTCCACACCTCGGCATAGCGGTATTGACACCGAGGCCTACTGTTTGACAGTCATCAGGCTTAGACCACAACTTCAGCAATGGCTACCATGGCAGAAGACATCTTGGCAGGGTTCAACGCCGAGGAACTTGCGGCGTGGTCGAAGAATGGTTGCTGGGGAAGCTTCAGAACAAATTTGAGAGAGCTGGAGATGATTGAAGCAGCAAGAGGATGTCTGCCAGAGGGGCATCCAGCCAAGCAAGGCTTGCTACAAGGCACCGTTGATCGCTGTTTGAACAAAGTGGTGTCTTCTTATAAAGGTTACGGCAGAATGCTTTGCGCCGATCAAATGCGGCTTCTCAACCTCACTCTCATGTTCAGAGATGCACCGCAAGCAAGGAAGCAGATCAAGACAATTCTTGATAAAGAAATGGAAAAGGATGCAGGCGAGATGAAGGCAGCCCCTGGCTGCCAAGACCCTCAAGCTCACTGGAGGCTACTTCGAACATGGAGTACGTTGAACACAGAGGATCATGACAATAGGGTGGTAGAGGACGTTATCACGGATGCAATCTTTTCCCACAATCGGAAAAAACGACAACAGCCTCGACTGAACCAAGGTTATACCCAAGCTTCACTCTTTATATCCAGCGACGATGCAGAAGCAGAAGGAACAGAAAAGGGCCCTTTCGAGTCCATTCCAGTACAGCAAATACGTCTCAGCGATCCGAAGCTGAACCTACCGTCTGTCAATTTCGAGCGCGTGTCTGTCAGATTCATCAGAAACGCGCAAGACGCGACCCTAGAAGTCCAAATTCAGGAGCTACGAATCGGAATCCCAGACTCGAAATACAACATCGATCTTGGTTGTACATACAGCATCTATCATTCCCCTTCGAAGCGAAACATCACGGTGAGCCTAGCTACCCATGCATTGGAAGAGATTATGGATGTAAGTCTGCATACAACGCGACTGGGGGAGTTATTTCTTCAACGACTTGAGATTCTTCCTACGTACGGTGGCCCTATCGAGTGAGTGTACATGCTTTCTAAAATAGATGAAAGTGTTCTATCTAACAACAACAGCCTCGACGATGCCCTTAGAGGTGTTTCCTACCCGAAAAGCAAGTACAAAAACTATCACGAGAAGGTAGAATTTGCGAAAGGTCTTCCAATACGAGATGAATAGCCTCAAATCCTCGGGCCATCGAGCAGGACAACTTGAGGAGTTAATGGTAAAAGCACAAAGCAGCAGGGCGCAACCAGAATCTCTTGGATGTGTTTCCAAGCTACGATCGAGAAGCAAAATTCGGGAATCTCCTATCTGCATGATCCAATTCTCACCTGAGAACATATTTAGCCTGAGAGCATACTTTACCCAAGAGCATACTCATCAAGCATGCACACCAGCAAGACAGTAGCTTCTTTTCATTCTCTGCTCAAACAGTTGGCAGTACCCAAAATTTGATAACTCCGATAGACATCCGCACTTGAACATGTGAAGAATCTTCTACTCTGTGCATCGCCCTTTCCTTCTACTCCCAATGACCCAGACCCTCCCCCCAACCTTCCATCCTAAACCCCTTTGACCTCATTCAAAGGTCACGAGCCGTCTGTCAAGTCACGACTCCGACGTGAAAATATCATACCTCATGATTGTGCAAATCGGCCCAATGAAAAAGCCTCTCCCGGCATCCCATCAATAAAACCACACCTGCAGGGAATTTCAATGATCATCAATTGTGGATTGGCGTGGGAGCACCATCTGCTTCGCTCTTCTCATCGAATATCTTACTCAGTATAACTTCCATTTCTTGTTCGGACTTATAATGTCGTAACGGATTTGAAACACCGACTTCCACCATATCTCGGCGGGTGAGACTGTGAATGGTTTCCTCCGCACTCATTGAACTGTCGAAACCATACCCAGCCCACCCTCCCCTCCATCAACCCCACAACACCAATCCAATCCCACAAACCAAACCCCATCCCCCCAAAAACCCCCCCGCCGCAAAGTCAAAACACCGCTACATATCCAACCAACAGCACGTAGGTGCCTCAAACCCAAAAGGATTGCATGGAATATTCGACAGCCTAACTTTCACCTTCAAAAATCCACAACGAATACACTCCGGACACACCCTCCTACCCTGCTCATCCGCATCTTTTTGATTCATGTAGAAGAAAGAGCGAGGATACCGCCATCCGCAGCCGGTACACGTTAATGCCTTTAGAGCTGTGTTGGTGGTCCCGTGGTGACGGCTTTGTTGGGCCCATGAGTCGTATATCTTGTGGTATTGACGCCGTACTGTTCGGTTGTGGTGGGTGCGTAGGGTGTAGATGAGGCTGAAGAGAGGTTGTTGTTGCAAGTCGGCGTGGTGGAAGCTGGGGTGTGATAGTCGCGCACTGAGTTGCGCGAGTGGGGGGAGATGGTTTAGGATATGTGCTAATAGTTCGGGGGGAAGGCGAGAAAAAGCGCTGCTAGGCTGGTGATGACTACTACTACCGGGCTCATCATCAGGGATTCCCTGATCCGAATTGGATACTGCTACTGCTTTCTGGCCGCTACTCCTTTCGATGCTCGTATTTGCTGCACTACTATGGCTATATTCTTCATACTTCCACTCGTGCCAAGCGATATCTGTCTCTGGGAAACGCTGTCGAGGTTGAATGGTTTTGGTAGGCTCCCTTGGAGGTTGCTTCGCGTAGTTAGTGTTGGTGATGATTTTAACGGGAGGGCGTTGCCAGTTCATGGATTGTAGATTGAGACTTTGAAGCCTTCGGTGAGAGTATATAGAGGATTGATGCTTTATATGACTAAGGCGAGGATGGATAGATGATTCAGATATACTAGGTCAAGTGTACTTGCGGAGAAATCGTCGTTGGAAAATTAGGCTGGAAGAAGAGAATTGATAAGGTAGGTATAACGTGCCAAGCCGCTACTAAGATCAAACATACTTCTCAAGACGGCTAGCGTATTGTGGCCTGATGATACAAAGTCGGATATAATCCAAGACGATTTTCTCCAACTCGATGGATGCGTAACGGCTAGCAGCTCCGTATATGAGGTCTCGTACTATAATAACGACATTGAAAGCTTCCCTTTCAAGTCTGTTACGCTATCATCTCAGCTCTTCGTCTTCAACATTCAAACATTCTACAAGCACCATTATTTCACCTTTCTCGCATCCGATGATTGGATATGTCTAGTCCAATAGAGCACGCTAGCTGTATCTGAATTGGCCAAAGCTTATTCAATTTCCGGACTGTTGCTGCATTATTTAACTCTTCCTTATATTTTACTATTTCGTCTTTACGATGCAAGGACTACGTTTTGTGGATAGAGTTTGATTAGTAAGTATATGCCGCCCTCGCCGCTACCGCAGTCAATACGAAACAAGCAACTTTTTGACTTCCACCAACCAGGTTTCAAAAGATCGACTTCGACCAAATCCCCATGGGTGACATGATAGCTAGTATCCCTATCCCTACGACCCCATAAAGTTATTCTTGCCCCTATCCCGCCTCCTTCAAAGTCTACACAAAAATACTGTCGTCCCCTTTGAGAAGGTCCAAAACAAACAAAAAGAAAACTTCTCTCCCCCAGGAGAGAGGAATTATACCCACCAAAAAAACCATCACAAATATAAACCCCGCCCAAAAACCATTCCAAAACCTCCCCCTCGATCCTCATCTCCAAAAAAAAAACCCATACTCACCCTCCATACCCATCACCCAAATACGGCGTCGGCAAAAACAAAACCCCTAACCGGTGGGCATGAATCCAAAATTCATCGCGCCTACACCCCGGACACAACCTCCCACACCAAATTCTCTTCGCCGGCTTCCCCTTCGTATAGAAAGAGCGCGGGTACCGAGCTCCGCAACCCGAGCAAGGAATTGCTCTAAGTCTGCTTGTCGTGGCGGTAGTAGTATCGTAAAAGTTTTGTCGAAACCAATAGAAATCGTCCAGATGGTGGAATTGAAATCTTATTACCCAATCAGGGTGGATACGTAGAGTAGAAAGAAAGGCGAAGAGCGGTTGCGGGGCGGAGTGGTAGAATATGGGGGATGAGAAGCGGGCACTTAGTTGGTCGAGCGGGGGCAGGAAGGAAAGGATATGTGCTATTATTTCTGGAGGGAGGAGGGAGAATAGGTTAGGAAAGTTGGTGAAAGGAGTGCGCTCGTCGAGGTCTTTGCGATCTGACAAAGGCGGAGTTTGATAGTTGCTGATTTGGATGCTCTTCTTACTATCGTGGATATATTCTTCGCGTTTCCACTCATGCCAATCTACATCTCTATCATCTGGAAAGCGCCGTCGAGGTCCTAGGGTTCGGTTAGGCTCTCTTGGACGTTGCKAAGCGTAGTTTGGAATGGTGATGACGTTTACATCAAGGCCCCAACTATACATGTCTAGTAAATCGACGTATTGCAGCCTTATCCCTGAGGACAGCAGATGAGTTTGACTCTGTTAATAAATCGAGAAGAGATCTCTGAGCTGAAAGTATTAAGAGAAGATATATGATTGGGCGTATTCGCCGAGCAAGTAGGAGGCTGAAGGGGAGCGGGGTTGAGATATGATATGTCAACTCTCCACGTTTCCTAAAATGACAAGCGTTAAGTGGCCTGGTGGTGCCGAATAAGAATATTATCCGGTAGTAAAGTCTGGCAGCTCCGTTAACAAGGTATCATCCTGCAATAACAACACTGAAAGCAGTCCCCTCAACTCTAACGCCATAACCTAGACTCTTCGTCTCCACAATTCAAAAATTCTACGAGCACCACCATTCCACACTTCTCGCATCTAATGATCGAATACGCCCAGTCCCAAACATTAAGCTTAAGTTCGCTAAAGCTTGTACAATATCTGGAAAAATTCTGCGTCGTTCCATTCTATTTCTAATTCTTATAGATTGTCTTGAAAAGAAAAAAGAGTCTACATAGCTTTTATAAGACTAGGATTACACGCTTTGTAGATAAGGTTGAATCTTTATCACGTGCCGTCGTCGCCGATGCCGCATCGATGGGATAATAGGGCACGCGGTGACTTGTATCAACAAGAAAAGAACGGAGAGGATAACTAAAGAGGAGATTGAATCAATAAGGTAGGGAAAGCTCGTCAATATTGGTCAGACACTGCTACTGCTTTCTTTCTACTTTCGGCGCTCTTCTCACTATGGATGTATTCTTCATATATTACCTCATGGTATCTAGATTCGGAAGGGACAGAAGTGGATTGGCGTACTTCTTTCTGACACATACTCTATCGTCGCATGGTCATCTTCCCCTTCATCAATTCCCATAAAAATCATCTACCCACTTCCCACCCCAAAAAGCCCAAACCAAAAAAAACCCCCAAGGGAAGTAGTCTCCTCCTACCCTTCTCTCCAGCCCTCACTACCTGATAACACCCCTATAATCCCCATTCGCCACCCTCACAAGGAACGGCATGGAACCCCACGCCCACCTCGCCGAACCACTACACCCCGGACATACTCTACACCCCGAAAGTTTAACAGCCTCTTCATCGGAGTAAAAAAACCTCGGATATCTTGTTCCGCAGGCGAAGCAAGAAAGCGTCCTCGGGGTCATTCCTCTCCTGATATTAGATCTATGCTGCTGGAGCCAAGAATCGCAGATCTGGCGACACTGTTGCCGGATTTTTAAGTGGTGGTGTGTACGGAGGGTGTAGATGAGGCTGAAGAGCGGTTGTACCTTACTGCTGCTACTGCTACGACTGCCGTTACCGCTAACACAGTGGTAGAATATCGGAGATGACAATCGTGTGCTGAGTTGTGCCAGAGGGGGGAGGAAAGAGAGGATAATGATCAGAAGTTCTTGGGAGAGGCGAGATATTGGGGTGATAGCAGAAGGGCGATTTGCTGCTTCGCTACCACTACTACTACTACTTTTGATACTCCTCTCACCATGATGGACGTACTCTTCATATTTCCAATCGTGCCAGTCGGTATCTAGATCCGGAAGCGACTGCAGCATCTGCCGTGGTTCTTTTAGGCGCATGCCATATCGTCGCATGTAAGGAACATTGGTGATGATCCTCGTATTAAGCTCTCGTGGGTCGACGATAGTTTTCTCCCCAGTGCGTGGGTCGCTGATGGTCATTTTCCCCGTATGTGGGTCGGTGACTTTGTGTCTGAACGGCATTTCTGGATGAAATTGTATAAAGTTATGGTGGTTGTGTAGCAGTAATACATCGGCGGAATAACATTCATGGGATTGGGTAAGGTCATAGTACAGACTCGCGGTTCACAGACTGTGGATGGTGATCTTGTCAGGCTGAAGCGAGGTATGTCAAGACGCCACCAGACGCTAGGCGGATCAGCTGTCTTCCTCAAGGGGTTAGCGTGTTTCTATTCGAAGCCCTTTTTCTTATTGAAGATTACGAGTCTATATTATAATATAAAACATTAGCGATCTCATCTCCCATTGTAAGTCGTCGGCTCAATCTTTATATTTTAGCACTTGACCATCCATTCCGAAGATATCACACCAATATTAGGAGCTCGGCGTGGTGCTGCTCTTATGGCATTATGCAATAGTATGGCTATCTCAGCAGTAGCAGCAGTAGCAGCAGCAGCATTAGGAGCGACAAAATCTTCCGGTAATCAGATGAGTCATAGTATCGGACGCATTCAAAGTATATTCATGCCTTCCTGCGTTGTGATAGCAACCATGAATGAAAGCATCTTCAATCTTACAGACTCAGGAGTCTTCTTACGTTCTTTGGAGATTTGCAATGCCCGATGGGGAGATTGACAAATTTCTTGCTCGTGATCAGCCTCTTTCTTCGTCTGCATCATTGTATTCAAGAGAGACCACTGCTGCGGCAGTGGACTTGAATCAAGTATCGAGATGGTTTCGACGAATCGCGATCATTTGGCTGGACTTTCCTTTTCTTGTCCTCTATTTTGTTGAAGTCCTGAAAGCAGTGACACAAAATACGTCCTTGAATTTCGATCAAGTGGAGTTATAAATGTCATCTTGAACTCTGAGCTGAGCAAGCCAAACAGGATCCGTGGGCGATCGTAAGCTCCCAACATCTTTCCACACTTGAATGTCAAGAAGCGCCGGATCATTTCGATGAAGATAGGTAAACGTCAACCAAGTCTTGCATTCTTCGCAGGTAATTCTACCGGGCTCCAGTTGCGGCCGCAAATTTGCAATCGTCCACTCTACCCTCGGATCGCGGGAACTTATGTGCGGACAGAATTCAAGAAAGGGAGGTTTCTGCGGCGGTTCCACTGTCAATTGTGCCGACGGTGATGACTTGATGGATTCTTCTCGGATGTCGAAGGGGAAGTATAAGTTGTAGCGCAATCGGTAGGTGCCACAGTGGTAATCTACCCGTCGACGTTGGACATAATTCATGCGTACCGGCCCGATTATCTCCGCCACAGAAATTGACAGACCATATTCTCGATATCTTTGCACGATAGATGGTGATGACGGATAGTGTTCTGGCATCGTATCAACGGACTTTGCATCTCCGCCTAAATGCTGTCGTGAGGAGTAGACGCAAACTGTCTTTAACCATTTGTACCGAGCCTCGTCTAGATCTTGGAAGGTCGTCCAATGCCTCGGTGAGATGTACAACCGGCGTTCACACCCTGGACAGAGTCTTACGCCCGCGAACTGAGCAGCGTCCTTGCGGGAGTTGAACGACCTAGGGTACCAATCCCAGCAGCTTTCGCAGCGAAATTCTTTCAGGATGGGGCCATTATAGATCCGTCGAAGCCATGAGTCACATATCGAATGGTATCGTTGCCTCACCAGTCGATCAGAATTAATGCGCAAGGTATAGCTAAGGATGAACAATGGGTGGAAGCGACGGCCGCAGTGATAGAATTCTGGGCATGATAACCGGGCACTGAGCTCGTCGAGCCCGGATAGAAAATTAAGGATGATGGCTAGTAGTTCACTAGGAAGTCTGCTGAAATGGCTAGGCGGGCGACTTGTGGCCTCGTCATGACTGGCTTGACATGATTCAGGCAATTTGCGGCCGCCTCTGATAGTTGCTGCACAATGGATGTACTCTTCGTACTTCCAATCATGCCAAGTGGTATCTAAATCTAGAAGGCACCTGGGTGTTTGTCTTGGCTCTCTTGGATAAGGCTGCGTATGGTTAAAGGCGAACATTGGTGAAGATCTAGATCTTGATCTCGACATTGGTCCTAGAGAATCTAAGCCTATTCTCAGATATTCATAAGCTCTTCTGTATGCGCTCTTCAAAACCTGCCTAATTGACTGTGGGGATAGTAGGAGATCAAAGATGGCATTCAAGGCCACTGTTCACGCACCGCGCAAGCTATCCTCCAAAAGGCTACGCCAAGACCCTAGCCTTACTTAGTCTATCATTTTCCCGAAGAGGTTAGCATACTATCTCTCACGGAGAGAAATCCACCGCGTTTCCGCTTCTGCGCCAATAACGTTACCAGACGAGCTTGCCCCGCTATGTCAAAAATAATTCGCAATGTGAGAGCCTACGGTGGGCGCTAAAACAGCCCGCCTAGACTCGCAATTAGGGGGCTGCTCGGCGACGCTTGGGGCGGTCTCGGCGCCCACCGTAGGCCCTCACATTGCGAATTATTTTTGACATAGCGGGCTTGCTTTTATGATCATGTGAAATAGCTGTCTCGTGGCTAGAACCATTATCTACGTCGTCGGAGAAGGATGACTTCGAGTATTCTGGATTTGAAAACGGAAGGTATCGACTCTTTCCTGCTCAACTCATTGCATCTGCTCTGCTACAACATCTCACCTCCAGCATGAGAGGACTCTATGTCGTACAAAAGTCTCCCTTGAACCTAGTCCTCAACGTCCTTCACCTGCGCATATTCATGATTCCTGATGATCTTGTCATTGTCATTCCACCACATCAATGTGCATCCCATCATCTTCTTTGGCGTTGCCTCCTCTTTCTGTAGGGGTTCTCCATTGTCATTCCAGCCTGCTCTGCATGTCACAGTCCATTCCCAAGCCGTGAAGTGCTTATGTCCGTGTAGCGAACGGGTTTTGAGGTCTAGATCGTGGAAATCGGTTTTGTTTCTCGCATAGAGGTCTTTGATTTGAGGGTGCGACAAGTCCTCTCTTTCCATGCCTACAAATTGGATCAGTCAAAAGTTTATGGCTCTGAGAGGTTTCAATGGAATATATGCTGACCGTAGCTGGAATAGTTGATTTGCTTGGGGTCGAAGAACTCCATGATCTCCTCTGGCGAGCCTGAGTGCCAGACTTTGATGTATCGCTCCTGCCGGGCAACGATATACTCGTGATCGACATGCTTCTTGTGCCCGAGAGGCACCATACCACCCTTCAAATGGCTGTGCGTTTGGTGGCCGGGAGGCACAATTACGCTCTTCAGATAGCTGTACACCTGTCCCATAATGTTGCAAGTGTCTGAAGCAGGCTAAGATAGACTCCAGTGTCTGTGTAACGGATGGAGGACAGAGCGTGAAGAGGAACTGAAGAGCAAGTAACGGCTGCCTCTCGGACTCACCCTCGTTGATAATATTATAGCGCCATGATCTCCGTGCTAGGGTGATCGGCTTGAATGTTCAGCCAATTGCCTAGCGTTCATTGCTCTGTTGCTTCGTGTTCTGCATCTTAAATGCAATCGGTCGATCGAGATCCGAGGGTTTCCAATGCTGCATAAAAGTACAACTAAGAGATATCCGGCAGCGGTACACATATCACCAACAATCTCTCCCCCACACGAGTGGTGTGTCTTACTCTTTACTCTTACCAAATCTGGTTGCGGTACTTGTCGCGAAGAGCTGCCACATGGTCGATGATCAGCCTCTGATCTCTATTATCTCTCACACCATGCAATCGAGGATATCACACTTAATCGCACGAGTGAAGACTTCTTTCTTCCATCAGCTGTTATCACCAGGCATTTTCTCCAAGCATGGTGCAAACGACCACTATGAACATTAGCAAATTATGACCACTCTCACAAAGACGAAACTGTTAATCAGAGCAATCGGGGTCACACTGATTAGCTGAAACAGTCATCAAAGTTAATAAAGGTGATACCACAGATCAAGGTTTTATACCATACACCCTGTGCATGAGTCCACAGTTTGACTTGCTCCATGCCTTTGGAGTGGTATGACATCCCAGGTCATTTATAGCACTCGAAGGCTTGGCACACTCAAATCGCCAAAGCTTACTCCCGAATTTAGTGGCATGGCCTAGGATGGGATACTCAGTCGGAGTTATATTATGCATGACCCCGCCCTATGCAGCCAAGCGACTTTGATTAATGCCACCCTCCTCAAGGGGACTCTGATGGCCAATCAAATGTGCAGTATTTCTATCACCTCGCTTACCATGGATGTCAATCTATATGGCATTATTGCCGACGTTTTCGTTATTCTCCGACCTGCTCATGGGATCACTTGCATTTTCCATTTGGCAACCATACCAGGAAGGTCTGGACACAGAGACCCTGCATTCTGCGTTAAACCACCACCCATGTCGACGATAATGAATGTCATATGAGTTCAAATCTCCTACTCGTCGAATCAAGAAAGTCAAAATATATTAAGTTTCGTCCTTATCTCCTTCCGACGGGCATATCCCTTTCAATCGAAACCCGCCGGCCACGCACTACTGTATTCCCTTTCTATCGACCTTCATATCCGCAGCAATATACGACATCATAATATTACGACACTAGTATTGGCAGACTCGTCATCAGCGAGCACGAGAAGAGAGTGTAGCGTTCCTAAAGTAGGTGGATTGTTTTCTTCTTTCTTCTAACAAGCAAGTCCTCAATATCTACTCCTCTTGACCAGAGCCATACTCTATTCCTTTTTTCTTTTGCCCAGCTTACCACACAACACAACACAACCTTCATCGTCCAACATCCGAAAGCGACAGAGATGACTGAGGTACTCGGCCAGACAGGCTTACTACTGACTCTCCTCATGGGGAACAACAACAACAATGCTGCTGCCAAACAGGGGGCTGCTGTTGGCACAACCGTCGTTCAGGAACACGTTGTCGAGGTCGAAACTCCTGAAAAGGGTATGCAAGACTTGTCCAACCTATCGGCCTCCGACATCTCACCATCAGAAAGTAGACACAATACCTAGGACCGTCGGCCACGCACCCTTGCTATTAGGTCTTCAATTGGCCAACCAGAACAACAATGAGTCAACTCTAGCTATGAATGCAGCTGCATTTGCAGCTGCTGGTACAACAGTCGTTCATGAACACATAGCCGAGGTCAAAATTCCTGAAGGTAGGTGAAACATATCATACTGTCCACTTCAAATGTCTAATTACGAGGGAGCAGAGACGACATCTAGGTTTGTTGGCCACGTACCCGCACTACTAGGTCTCCAACTGGCCAACCAAAACAACAACAATGCATCTCAAGATATGAATGCAGCCGCAATTAAAAAGGAAAATGCAGCTGCAGTTCCAGCTGTTGGTACGACTGTCGTTCATGAACATATCGTCGAGGTCAAACTTCCTGAAGGTAGGTCAAAAATACCACACTGTCCGCCTCATATAATAAGGAAGCAGAGACGACGTCTAGGATTGTTGGCCACGCACCTGTACTATTGGGTCTCCAATTGGCCAATCAAAGCAACACTAATACAATCCAAGATATGAATGCAGCTGCAATGGAAAAGGAAAAGAAAAAGGCAGCTGTTGGTACGACAGTCATCCACGAGCACATTGTCGAGGTCAAACTCCCTGGAGGTAGGTGGAACTTCTCATATCCTACGCGCCTCCCATGTCGTATTATCAGACCTCAGAGACGGAACCTAGGATCGTTGGCCAGGCGCCCTTGTTACTGACTCTCCTGATGGGTAACAACAACAACAATGCCCTGGCTCAAAAGATGGCTAGACTGCTGGTACGACGGTCGTACATAAACATATAGCCGAAGTCGTCTGTCCCGAGGGTACGGATTTATCACATATTTCAACGATCTACTCATAGGTTTTTTTGTCTTATGCTCCTACATCTTTTCTCCCTCTTTTTTCTCCCCGTTCAGCTGTATTAGGAGCTTAGGTACGTGCTAATAGCTAACATCAGAAATAGTGTCGAAAACCCACGATGACAAGAATCAAACCGCTGCTACACCGAGGACCGTTGGAACCATTGGGCAGATCACAGAAGTCGTTCGATCAAAGCTAATGCATCTGTATCACTCAAAGTATGCATACCAGAAGCAAAGAGTCAAGGATACTTCTATCCCGGGAACTGTTGGAATCCTTGCACAGAATACAGAGGTCAACCACTCAAAGCTGGCTCATCAGAACCAAAAGGACAAGAGTGCTGCTATACCAGGTACAGTCGGAGCCTTTTCTAAGGCTACAGAAGTGGATCCGCGACAAGGTAAGCAACCATCCATTATCGCCTCATTTTTTCTCTCATCCGTGCCTTATTTTGACAACATACGACGACACCAAATATACCTTCAAAACCCATAATCTAGGAGCTCCCCCCATGCTAAATTCTCCCTTCAGACAAGTATCATGGGTGGAACGATGTCGGCATCCTTCGTCTCCGGGGCGAGTACCTACCCCGAAGCCTTACCCCAACACATTGCGAATCCTACAAAAAGGACGGCTACCTCGTCATCCCAGACGCCATCACTAGTTCCGAAGCCGACAATCTCCTCACAACAGCCCACAACATAATGAAGCGCGTCTCTGAAGGCGGCGAAGGCATTATCCGGCATGAGATCGTCGGCGACGGCGCCAACACGCCCTCGCCTGTCGGTCGCATTCTAGCGACATTTGAACCAGGTGCGTATCCAGATCTCAGTCTAGCTTCATACCAAACATGTCTCTCCTTTTCCTCGTTCTACAAATTGCAGGCTGGATGAAATCACTGACTATCCCCCGCAACTCCAACAGAGGACAAGTCCGCCCCCTCCCCCTTCCACCGCCGCATCTCCCGCCTCGGCTGCTCCATGCACAAACTCTCCCCCTACCACAACCTCATCCACTCCCCCCACGTGCGCTCTCTCCTCCACTCCCTCAATTACGCCGACCCACGCATCACCCAATCGCAAATAATCGCAAAACTCGCCGGCATCGGCGGCGAGATCGTCCCTCACCAAGATGGATGCGTGAGTTTCACCAACCCTCCTAGCTGCATAACATTCTGGTACGCGCTCGATGATGCGAATGTGGGGAATGGATGTTTGTGTGTGGCGGAGGGGTCGCATTTGATGGAGCCGTTGAGACAGAGGCTTGTGAAAGATAAGAATGGGCAGCCGAAATTTGAGGATTTGGAGACGCCGGTTTGGGCGCAGGGTGCGAAGGTGGAGTTATCGGAAGGCGGAGAGAAGAAGGGCGAGGAAAGGAAGCATGAGTACAAAGCCCTAGAAGTCAAAAAGGGGACTTTAATCCTCTTCCATGGGAATTTGTTGCATAAAAGCGGGATCAATCTCAGTGGGAAGAATCGGATTGCTTATAACTTTAATGTCATTGAGGGGGAGGGGGATGGTGAGGAGGATGCGTATTTGAAGCCAGAGGAAGGGGGATATGAGAGACTTTGATGATTTGATTGTTTAGGGTTTCTTTTAAAGGTTGGGAGATAGCACATTGCTGAATTGATTGACTGATACTGCTTGCTTGATTGAGTCTTCTCGTTGGAAAGATTAACGTATGTTTTGTTGTACGATCGAGTGAAGATAAGTGGCTGGAAAATCTTTGTTACTCGTCTGTTGGTAGGAGGTGTATCAGCTGAATATCACTGGAATAAGGTCTTCACGTGTGATAATAGTGGGAGGATTGGACGACAGCTTTCAGTTATTCCTACACATTTGGATGACCTGAAATGACAACCATATGCGTATGCCATCCATACCAAGCCCAGATTCTTGTTTCAGTAAATGAATTTCAGTTGGTGAAATTTGGGCCAATCAGAATCTCGGGGTCCTCGCGCGTTATACTAGCGCATCATCCTCCACGTCTGATTTGCTTCGGAAAGCATTCTGCTTTAACCTTTGGATCGTCTGTGCACATGCGCCTTCGTTTGACATCTAGCCCTATCATTGTTCATATGAAGTGCTAAGAAAGCTTCAATCCAAGCACTGATAAATAACTTATTTCCTTTTATTTTTCTCCATAGACTTCTTCAATTAATTCATCCAACTCATGCACACACGCATTCATTTGACAGACCCGTATCCAATACTTTCTGCCTTGTACAACCGATGCTGGCCCGTGACCACGTACAAAAGATGTGGACTGGAGGACCCCAAGGTCGACGGCTCTAGAAGCCGCTTGCACGAAGCTGGATTTGCTGGAAGCCATAACGGGTGCATAATGGATTAGCTATCGTCTAGGGCCGAGGTGTTGAACTCTGGATCGGACTGGTTCATCAACAGACCTGGATTCAATACCAGTCCATCGCCGCCGTTAGGATCAACGGATCCGTCCTGGAGATTCCAGATGACTTTTGGGTCAAACCTTGGTGGTATTGGTCGACATGATCTGCTGGTCAGCATCATCCGCATATCTGCCGCCACGTGGCCCGGCCGCTGTGGCCAAGTAAGGAAGTAGGCCGCGAGGCCAGCCACCATTCCAGCTGCAACCCCTGTGCTACGAAATGTCTGATCTCGAGATGCCAAATTTGAAGCACACACCACACTGTCCCCAGGTGCCCAGGCAATATAAGGTGAATTATCCTGACCTTGTGAGAACTTGGAAAAGGCACCGGCGTTCGTGACCGCTCCAGCGACGATAAGAGGGAATCTCGGTTCAGCCCAGATAGCCGGGATCCTGTTCGGGATAATTCTTCTTCCTTGAGAAAGGCGCTGAGCATCATCTCCGGCACATGTGACAATCACGACATCCAGATTCATAAGTTCCTGCATCAAAAGACGGATGTTGTACCATTCACCGGCATCTCCGTCACCTGGATCGGACTTCGAAGAAGCCCTAGGATACAGAATTACCGTCTTTCCTCTACGTTCCGCTCGAGAGGTGACGTCTTCCAGCACTCTAGCAAACGCCCAGGTATTATCAGCAAGCGAGGCAGAACTCTTGACCGTGATGATCTTTGAATTTTTGGATACACCATTGTACCAGCCTGCGGCCTTGGAAGCAGCACACGACGTGTATCCTGGTGGTGATGAGTCGTCGCGAAAAGTATCTTGTTGAGCATTCGGTCCAAAGTACCAGCCCTCGCGTCTGCTCTGCACAAAGTCCTGTGTATAAGGTCAGCCGGGGATTGTTGAAGAAGCGATGGACTGACGCGATGTGCAAGATTGATCCCACCGCCGATCACATATATGTACGTGTCGATACCCATGAGAACATCGTATACGTAGCCTTTGAGTCGACGAGGCAAGGATTTTCCAGCTCCCCAAGACACCAAATCTAAATCTTGAGGGGCATCCCGCTGCATCACAATTCTCTTTGGACTTGGTGTTGGAGTTAACGGGGCCTTTGTTGTGGATGTGCTGGGAGCAGCCAGCAGGGTGCTGTTGGAGGCTTCATCGGCCTCTTCACCGAAAGAATCGTCGCGCAACATTGAACCACAATTCACCGTCCAATGCTTATTGTTCTCGAGGACTTGGCGTACCTGCTTCCACATCAGGGATCGTGATTCTCTCTCGTAACACCGAATGGTCATTTACACCCTGCATTCGTCTCACAAAGGGAAGCTGTTTAGGATCCGCTTCCACGAGCCAAAATTCCGTCACCTCCCGTATAGCGCTATCATATCTTTTCACTCTACCCAGGCCCAATGATTCGAGAATACGGTTGGTATCCGAGCACTGCCGTAGGTTCTTTCGGTCGACTGGAAAAATGACGTATTCTACATCTGCTGCTTCAGCGACCGTTAGCAGCACGGCAAGTACTGCGATGAGGAAAAACATCTTTTGCCCAATTATTTCTAAGCTTCAACCTGGCTTTTCGGAGGTCAGTATCTTTGAATTCAAGGACATATTCCCTTGAAAAGACTTGTTGAAACACAATCACTAAGCGGTCGATGCCCCAAGCGAGTCATGGCAGTCTGTGCCTTCGCGTAATTTAGCACATCAAAGTTTGTGGGCTCGAGCTTGAAGAACTACTAGCTCGAATAGTCGCTTCGCGCTTGTCGAGCAACACATGGATTTGCGGCTTTGCATGTGGATGTTCCATGCAGTTGAAGAGGAACACCATTGATTTCACATAACGGACTTCAGCGTCTGCTTACATCGGTTGAACAGTCCCGTTTCGGGAGTATTAGAGGCAGATTGAGGAAAAGCATGAGGCCGTCAAGATAAAGTTCCGCCAAAAGTGACATGTTGGACCTTGTAGAGAGATTCAGGAGGTTGGGTAAAACAGCCTGATGTTGACATACCCAAGCACTATCTAATCCACCAATGACTCGATTCAGGTGGCCCAAAGATTCGACGGCCTTGAAAATCAGGCAACCGCGCGTGTAACCCGAGATACGTATGCGTCGTTACTACCCGACAGGACGCATCTCTCCATTATCACTAGCTAATCCTCGATATGTTTCGAATGGTGGCCAATCCGTCGCAAGGAGTCCATAGTAGCCAGATATAAAGAGACATTTTGGGATTTAGGCACCAGGTCCTAATAATCTAGACCATGGCTTGCTTCCAACCTCACCAAGCTCCAAAGTCTTCCTTGCAGAAGATTTTAAATCGATCTCATATCACTCAAAATACTATTGCGAATAGCCTGTTTCCGATGGGTACTCGTTCAATGTTTGTTTTTCGGAAATATTCTCCTAGTACACCCTTGGTTTCAGCCGTGAGTGCCTCGGCCACTCTCGAAGCTTCAGAAAAGGGGAATAACGTGTATGGACCCTGGGTCTCAACCGCGATTGACAGTACGTTCATCGGGTTATGAAGCTCGTTCTCAAAACTGCTTTGGCGACTAACGTTAAGGCCGCTGAATAGATCAATAATAATCGTCCATTATCAAAAGACAGATCTCTCTGAATGCCTCAACCGAGATCAATATAAGAAACGATGCCTTGTGTACTGCGAGCAATTCTTGCACTGGTTTCCTGGACCTGAGGTTCCATGGCTGAATTCTAGATGCCTCGGTGGACGGGGATTGTACGTTCAGCAATCAGAAGGGGATTACTATATTCAACAGCTATTCATTTATTAAGGGTTTGGGAGGGGCTTTACTAAATTCTTTCAAAGCAGCATTCCACCTCGGAGCAGCGGGCTCCTATACCTATCAACCAATTTCAGTGCAGATATTTACACTCACCAAAGCAAAGAATGCGACAGGGGATTGTGGGGTACTGGACATTTTTTCCGTATTACTTTAAGTGGATTACCGAGTCCTCCTCGCGTGTATTGATTTACCGCACTAAAGTGATACAGTTGGCGCGGGTTCTACCTCCAGTCGAAGAAGATACAGGGAAAAGACTGGGGTTCTTCATTCTTCGAAAATCCTTACGGATACTGCGACAAAGAATAAACGATTCGATTTGGATGCATTAATACCATGTATCAAGATGAGATGGCAACGCGGAAGGTGACACCATTTTCGTAAAGACGGACTGCAGGACCAATAACCCTGATTGGATACCAGGTAGGATTCCAAATACACTGATGGAATATCCAGCGATTCATTGAAGATTTGTCTGCTTTCGAGTTCATCAGGGCAAACCTCTTCCATTATTATAACCTGTTGACGCTGGATAGATATCAGATGTGCCAGAAAGCCTACCACTGCGGTTACGTTTGCAGTGATCTAGGAGATGGATTCTTTGAACGGCATGTCAATGTAGATCTTGGGAGGGGGGAGAGAGAGAGCACTCGGCTTTTGCTTCTGGGATACTTTCAAGAGTTCTTGGAAGGCTCCGCTGGGTTTGCGACAAATGTGATGGGATTGATGCTGACTGTGAATGCTCTCGGATTATTTTTCGATTCTGTAATGGTCTTGTTACTGATCGTTTTGGTGGCGGGGGTATAATGGAGTCGATGCCTTTTATGTACGGGAATATAACGCAATAGGGGATAGTGCTGAATATATATAAATATTTTGCTGAAGTCCCTGAGTGGTTTTTTTTCGGTGGGGGATTACTAGGGCTTGTAGTTTGATTTTTTAGCGCTGTTTTGGTTATTGTGTGTGTGTTGTTGAGGATGGGGAAGATGAGGGAGGGTTTTGGAGGAGGAGGAGGAGCTTTGGGATTGGATAGGGGGGGTTTTGGTGGGATTTTTTGTGGGGGGGTTTGAAGGGTTTGTGGGGAGTGGGAGGGTGGGTGCTGGGGGAGGATGTCTTACTATGTCTCGCTTTTTCAATATATCATGGTGGCTTGGGGCCAGGATTGATTGCTCACACGATCGATCAATGGAACAAAACAGCAATAATGCTTGACCCCAAATCAAATTTGAGTATGGAGCAACACAGACCATATTGGCAAAATGTCGACTAGGAAAAGATGTAGGATTATAGGACGACATCTGCGAACAAAGTTCTTTCCTAAAGAATCGGACTGCAATTCTCGGTCCACAAAACCATTTCTAGACTGCAATTTCCTCAGACGAGAGGGGTCCAAGTCTATTATATGAAGGGAAAAGGGGCGATAGAACGAAAATCAAAAAGGAAAAGGAAAAGGATTGTTTTTTCGGTTAAATTATTGAATTTGTTGTGATATGGGGTTATGAACCATTTACATTGGCTGTGATGTAATACTGAACAAAAACATCTCGCGAGGATCTTATATTATGATTGATGTAGTAAATATCAAAAGTCGCGACACGAGTCATCCATGTCATCGTGGACAAGCTTGAGTAGAATATTTGCCAGCAGGAGGCTGGTGAATGACACAGAACTTAATTATTTAAAGGCTATTGTAATATTATCAGTTATTAATATATCTCCTTCGTTGAAAAGTGATCATTTATAGTTTGAATAATCGCGAAGTACTTATTCCCGCTACCCCTTTCTCCTTTTCCCCCAAAAAAAACATAGCGTGAAGAATTAAAAGAGCAGAGTATTATCAGATCGGGTATCGAAATCTGCCCGGCACTAAGCTCTCTTCAATAAGATTTCTATATTAGATGAGTATAAAAGCTCGGGAAGAATATTTGTTCTACATTCAATGGGCTGGGCTGGGATGGGGTTGCTGCGAGCTTGCTCTCTTTGAGTTTCTTTTTATTTCCAAATTTTTTTTTGGAGATTTGACTCGTTAGCAAGTTAGTAACTAATCTTTATAAACGCTTCCTCTTTTCTTTCTTCCCTCATCCCTAGATCTTTTTTCTTCGTTGAAAGTCCATGATGGGAAAATACGTCGGTCTTTTTTCGGTTGTCTCTCTGAATGACGAGAATGGCATGAGAGAGGATTGAATGGAAGATTGAGGCATGGAGGATGGGAATGGGGGATGTATGGTTGATTTTGATTGTGATATAGAGGATTGGTGATGCGTGGGTGAACTGCGTGGGAAGAAATTTTTTATTGTATTTATTATTATTTGGTGGATTATGGAAGGTGTCGTTGTCGATGCTGGCTGTGTAGATTGTGATTTTATTTTCAAGGACTAAGTAAGGGGTTTTGTGTTCTTATTAGTACTTGAGGACATTTTTCTCAGAGGGGGGCGTGGGGGGTGGCTTTATTGTTGAGATTAGCCTTGCATGGGGACTACGGATCATCGATGTATTAGCTTTTTTTATTCTTGGTTTTCTCCCGTTTTTGTCATGGATGTGAGAGGGAGTGGGGGATTCTTTTCTTTTCATGATATTGGTGATATAGTTGATGGACGCGGTATTCCCTCCCGCTTCTTGGCGGGGCGTGGGTACGAAGGAGAGTTGTTTTTCTGTAGTGGGTGAGATACTGAGACGGAAAGTATCTGCATTGTTTTGCTCCTTTTTTTCGGTGTATAATCGAAAGTCCAAGGAGGAATTGGGATGGAGGTTCTTGTTCGGTCTAAATGAATTTTCTTTGGAACAGAAATTTGGTTGATATATGAGGAAATCTTTAGGATGGATGAGTTGATACTCGAGCCTGGGGGATAGCATGCCATGCGTATCTTTTTTGGATTGGGGGTGGTATATGTATCTTTCCATTTTGAGAAGGTGGGTTGGTATGGTTCATCTGCTACTAGGAAGAGACTTCATTTAGAGGAGTGTTGTTTTGGGCATTCCAATAGAGTAAGAGTAAAATTCGAATTCTTAGACTAAGAGCTCTATGAGGTCAGAATTTGGAACCACGTTCGTGATCTGATCATGCAGTCTGGAGGTACTACTTACCCCATACTTGTTTACTCAACTCCATTACTTATCCATTCTCTCCCTCATGTGATAATCGCCTCAGCTTTCGATCAAAAAAGTTCTCTCGCGATTCCAAGGAAGGGTTCTGGGTATCGATATCTCGATGTTTGTGCAGAGATGGAGTAGAAGGGATAGGTTGAGTGGAATACGTCTAGAGTAGATAGATTCTGCTGGATCGATTGGTGGGGTGGAAGCTACGATTCCCTTTCTTTGGGCTATCATGTCGTTGTGTACGGCGGAGTCGTTGGGTCTGGGATTGAAGCTGTAGGCAGGAGATTACAGGCTCAAGGACAGCGAGCGGTTGTGGAGTAGTCCAGAGCAGGAGAGTGCTGGAGTGATGAATATTTTAGTTGAGAGGGAAGGTCTTGGCTTAGAGGATGGAGTGGTAAGGGTGTTCGGTTGGATGCTGAAGGAGAGAGCTCTCTTGCTCTCCGTTCCGAATGGTATATAGTATGGAAATAGCCTCGATACTACTGGAAATGCTTTTTCAGAGTATCACAATAGGTGCGGAGAAGACGGGTATAGTATGCGAATGGAAGGAGGAAGAAAGTAATTCTGTAATTTGATCTCTCTTTCCACCTTGAATATGCATGTAGAGTTATTTTTCACTTCCATGTTCGGGCGTAATTTGATATGATGGTTTGGAGTTCAGCTTATTTCTGGAACAGGTGTGTTCTTTACAGATTGGAAAAATGGTTGTGGTTGCACGAAAGAAACATTTAAAGTCCATAGAGGTTGAATGATATACCCTAGTTGGAGTTCTTCAGCTCGAACATCATCTTTAATTCGACTTCAATAAGAATCGTCGCAAGGGACCGAGAATAATGTATCCAGCAAGCTTTTCCAATTGACATACGCATAATATGTTTTCGAAAATGGTGGCATGATCTGCAAATTTTCATTGATCATGCGAGTAAAATCAGTGGCAGCAGGTCGTCAGTCAATTTGTGTATCTCCGGTACCATTCGTCGGCAGACTCAGTGCTGCGTGATCTGAGGGAAGAGCTCCGTTATAAATAACCTTGGGAGTTGACGAATAGGGTCTGCGCGTTCGTATAGGTCTCGAAAGTATCAAGATGTAATCCCGCATTGCTGCGGGGGTTGGTATTGTGCCTGTATGTGCTTCGAAATCCTGGAATAGATAAGCGACCAGCCCTGCAACCTATGTATTCGGAAACGGGTCGTTAGCCTATATGATCGAAAAGGACGAAGGGAAGAAAAGAATGTATAAGTACCATGCCAGCTGAAACCGAAGTCCCCGAAACCGTCTGTTCTCCTGCCAAGCCTGTCGCACAATTTGCGTTTTCGCCAGGGGCCCAGATGTTGCGTTCGTCGTTGAAGAGACTCTGTGATATACTCGCTATTTTGCCGACGACTGAAACGGCACCGACAACGATTAATGGCAGAGACTCGCCCCATATAGCAGGGACGGTGTTGACGTGGTCGTAATCCTTGCCTTCATTCCCTGCCCCCGCCACAACGATAATGCCGCTGGCAAGCATGTCGGTCACGAGATCTTTGATGCCGGCCCAATGAGGGGGTAGCTCTGAGTCGACGGTATATATGGTGTCAGATGTTCTGGCATATAACACCACAGACTTGTGTATGCGTCCCTTCTGTAGTATGTCATCGTAAGCTGCTGCGAAAGCCCATTCATTATCGACCAGGTCGTGTGATGCTTTGACGATGACTAGACGTGAATTCTTAGATACACCATGGATCCACCCTACAGCTTTGGAGGCTACGCAAGAGCCGTGATATATGCGATCATTATCATCTTTGGTCTGGGATACGCCAGGTGTCCAAAGCCATTCCATCGGGGGTTTCCAGGGCTCTGCACGGAAGTCCTAGATAATGGGTCAATGAGTGCCTTGCCTGCCTATAACTCAGATGCCAGTACTGGATGGTTTGGTTCAACTCCCTCCTCGATTACGTAGATGAATTTATCAACTCCGTTCAAAACGTTGTACCAATAGCCGTCTCTTGATCCTCCCTTTGGTATGGGATCGTTGGTACGGGGCCATGACACCAAGGCTAAGTCTGGAGATGCATTTTTCTGATGAAGGAACGTCTTATGGCTGTCTGCCCTTGGATGATTCGTATCAGTCTTCAAAGTTGGGTTGAAAATCTCTGTTGGCCCTGTGACATGGTTGGAAATTGCGGTATTCCTCGTGATCGGTCTATTTACCTCCACGTAGAGAACCTAGTACATGTGAGCTGTCTAGCGAGAATGGAATCTTGGCCAACTAGGGGAATTGAGGTTTACGCCTGGTATGCTGCCGATCTTCCTCACTTCCCCCGGGTCTATATCAATGAGCCAAAGTTGTGTCACCTGTCGTATTTCGCTAACGTATGCCCGCACTTTGCCTGGGCAAGCTTTTTCTAACATTTCACCGGTCCTTTCGCAAGCAAGCTTGTCCCTCCGATTAACTGGGCCAACCACATATTCTACCCCGAGGGTAAGGTCAAAGATGCCAAGTATGAAAACCATGATGGAAAGCAACATAATCATGGCTTTGAAATTTTGTTTGACGAAGTCAGCCAGGACCGAAAGCTACAGGATTGACAAAGCGGGAAGTATAAAATTCTTGAAGTCTTGAAGAATTTTATAACACCACTCGGATAGCATACCATAATGTCTGTGACAGCTTGTACAGGGGTCTGGTAACTGTATGCGCGGAGTGCCTGTGCTCGACAAGTGCGGATGTTTCAGCGGCCGGGACGGATATTAAATCTCGCGAGCGTGCGCTTGAAGATACCCTGCATTCTGTCCCGGAACCTTTAGAGATTAGATCCCTCGCGACCTGGTCCTCCACCGGTCTTTCAATTGAGGCGGCTAGTTTGAAGTGTTGCATCTTGACCATGGTGAACAAGGCAGACAAGATAGTATTCTTCTGTAGAGAGCATACCCCCGCACTTCTATTTCCATCAGAATGATAAGGGTTTGCAGGCTGAATTGGAAAAGCCCGAGGCAGTCTTCAGTACCATTGAAACATCCCAGCCATCCCATTGCATGCTCAAGGGGGGAATATGCGTATCATAAGCTGGATGCTGCTTTTTTTGGAAAGCATACTTGTCATGACCTGAGAAAAAGCTTCCGGTGTCGCAAACAATGCTTAGCTAATTGGTAACCGTGTACAATTAGATAGTCGACTTGTTTCCCTACCAACTCTCCTCCTAAGCTGATAGATCTGACGGCTGGTCATTGGAATCATTGCACCATTGGTTTGCGGTGAGATGATGCAGGCTGCTTAGCATTCTTCAGGTGAGATCTTGTAAGTTACTAAATCATCGAAATGCATGGCTCATAGAACAATCTATAGATTATCTAGCTCTTGAGATAGGAAAAGCTTGCACAGTACTGTAAAGTGGAGGACGGCTTCATTGTGATTCTTGACTCTTTTCACTTCGCCGACGCCGAGAGAAAATGCCAAGACCGCTTACCCCGCACTGCCCAGTGTTAAAAATAATTCGCAATGTGAGAGCCTACGGGAGCCGCTAAAACAGCCCGCCTAGACTCTTAGTTAGGGGGTGTGGGGGGTTGCTCGGCGACACTTGGGGCGGCCTTGGCGCCCACCGTAGGCTCTCACATCGCGAATTGTTTTTAACACAACGAGCAGGCTAAAAAGCGGAAGTTGTACTTTAAACTATCCCTATCTCCTTTCGAGAAGTCCTGTTGTACGCGTGCCCAGGCTTTACAATTGAGTAACCTAGTTGATCGTATATTGAATTGTCAAGGAACCAATCGAGGAAATCAAACATTTGATACGCATGATATTCAATATTATAGCTAGCAGTATACTCGCTGCATTCCCCCCTGACGGATCATCCGGCATACAAAAGGTCAACAATCGACTTTCATCATGGAGGATCACGTAACAAATTCGTTACCTGCGTGCTATTACAATCGCCTGGGTCGTTTTTTTGGAAATGACAGCCGGCAAGATCTAGCAACGACAACAAGTGGTTGGAGCTGCTAAGCCATCTTTCACCCTTTTTAGATAGGACTGTTGGTATTGAACCTCGTTTAGCGAATGCTACCAATAATGTTCAAAGATATTGCCGAATGACCATTCGAAGCTCCCATTTAAACTCAACCAGTATTACCATTGAATAAATGTATGTTTTGTGGATTTATCGGGAATACAATTGTGTATGTATAATGTACGCTTGAAGACAATGCTATTCAGGTTCGTGACTGACGTTCAGTGTCATGATATATATAGATACATACATGATACATGGCACTCTTTTTGTCTTACAGTACTTACAGTTTTCTGGTTTCTATTCGGATGGATTCTATAGCTTACGCTCTTTGACGAAGATCGCGGCAATCAGCGCGCAAGCCGCTAGAGAGAATGAGTAGACTGAGTTTGTGATGTTAGTAAGGATGGACTGAGTTTTGGGAGATAAGGATAAGGATGAGTCTTACGGTAAGTATACGAAAGTCCTCCCACGTAGGCATTCACAACGGTAGATTTTATTACTCCGGTGAGAGACTTGATGTATCCGATGTCGGAAACTACTCGTTTGATGACCTAGACAACCGTTAGCAAACACATTTTTATCCTTGAACACCCCGGTCTTTTGCATTGGGCATACCAAACTCGTCTCAAGACCTTTCCCCAATTGTTTCTCAAGCAGAGTCGCCAACCTCCGCTGCAGGATAGCTGCCGTCGTACTCGCCCCGATAGTCACCCCCAGCTGCTGACACACCGAATACCCTGTCATCGCAACAGCTGTATCCGCTTTATCTATCGCCGCGCTGAGTGCGATGAAAGCCGTTGATTGGGAGATCCCGCTGCCGAAATCTCCAGGGACAATGTAGAATGCGCCGAGGTTGTTGGTGTGGCCTCTCCATTGCGTGAAGAGGAGCATGAAGCCGATGCAGGAGATGGTGGGGCCGGCTATGCCGAGCCATTTGTAGCGACCGGTCCTATGACCAAAACATTAGTTACTGTTTGTCTCTTTTGGTTTTGGTTTGGCTTGTGGGCGGATGAACGTACTTTGCTATCAAACCACCGGCGAGAAGACCTCCGAATGCGTATGCGACGAGGCCAGGGAGGAGGCGTGCACCGGCGACGGCTGCTTTTGCGTTCTGTGTGACTTGGAAGTATAGAGGGACTGTGGATGTTACCTAAATTGCAATCATCAGTGCTGAAGCTTCTCCTAGCTTTTTTGGCATGGAACATACCCCAAATTCCGCAGCGAGTTGAAGCCCTGCGGCTCCGTAAGCAGTCGCAATGTCCCGATTTACGGCTAGGCGCAGAGGGAACACAGGCTCCCGCTTTGTGTATGCCTCTACTAGCACGAAGGATACAGCGAGGGCAACAGTGGCACAAATCAGCCCGATCACTATCGGCGAACCCATTGGTAACTTTTTTCCGCCTAGTTCAAGGACCAGAAGAAGTGAAGCGATTGTACAGAATAGCAGGATACTGCCAGGAATATCGATTCGGCTGAATTTCTTGGCCTTGGATTTTGAAACGTGATCTGGGGACTCATCGGATGGAGGTGTCGGTAATTGCCAGACCACCAGCGTAGCGACGACAGCTACTATTGGGCACTGGATGAGAAAGGACCTACCAGCGATGGTCAGCGGTCTTGTGAAACCAGGTCATATTCGTTTCTTACCATCGCCATCCGATCGTGTCTGCCAGAACACCACCAACAGGACCACCAACGCAGCGGCCAGTAGCCGAGAAAACGTTGAAATAAGCCCTCCACGTTGCGACCTGGCGTACGGGTAGAAGATCTGTTTCCTTGTTAAATCAGGAACGGCACGTGATTGATCTCCTGACCTGCGATTAAGACCAACACTAATGCTATCATACCACCACCACCGAATCCAGCGATGATCCTACCGGCAACGACTTGCCACATGGTCATGCCTAAACCACTACCCGGAAATCAGCTCTTCATCCCCATCCCAATCGGTAGAAATTGTAAAAGACCCACCATATTGCACAGCCGACGGTGAAGATGGTGTACGCGACTAGCAATACAGTCTTGCGCCCGTATATATCACTCAGCTTTCCATACTGGATATTCATTGGTAAACACAAGTCCAATCATGGTCTTTAGGGCGAAGAAACGTACAATGGGTTGAGTGGCAGAAACGGCAACCAGATAACTTGTCAAGAGCAAATCGGCGTTCCGCAGGCTGTCGAACTCGGAGGCGATGGTGCCACTGGTCACAATGACGAGAGAATTGTCTAGGCTTGAGACGAAAACACCTGCGAAGGAAACATCAGTACATGGATCGAATTGCCATTATAGTTGACACGGTCCGCGCACTTAGCATCAGCATGCCCAGGACGATATAGGTCCGTCGATCAGGTTTTGAGTCATTGGGAGGACTCGTCGGCGTTTCTGAGACTTGTCCATCTTCACTTGGGAGCGGCGAAGCATTGATTTCGACGGTGCTGGCTTCCAGGTCTTTGCTGGCTTGTGAGCGCAATGCATCATTCAGCAGTGGGCTTTCTTCGTTGTACTCTCTCATCACTCAATACAACAAAGAAAAGGTGGACATTTGCAGCGCACAAGGAAATTCGTGAGAAGAGAATTAGGAGAAGTGGTACAAGGTACAGGAGGACGTAGAGTTGAAGTAAGTAATGACGCCCCCAGAAAGTGTTTATGAAAGATTTTGTGGGTCTCACATAGCGTCGCCTCCTGCCCCAGTCAAGAAAAGACAGTTCTGGACATTGACCAGGTATGAAGCGCCGGATGCGAGGATAAAAAGAGACAAATAATCGTGGACGTCGTCATAGATATTTCTCTAGTGTCCGAGACCTAGCAAAGCTTACTCTATGCGAGCCGATGAAAAAGCATTCTGCGTTTGCCTGCAGCTGCATCCATGCGGTGAGCCCCGCTAAATAGCTGGAGAGATCTGTGAGATTCTGCATGGCAATCCGTAGGAGATGGATCCGGCGATTGGCGACGTGCATAGACATCTTGACAAATGCTCCACCTTTTTCTGGGGTTTACAAGCAGATCCAATCGTTGCTTCGTAGCTGGTTGTAGGATTGTCTGTGCTTCATGCAAGGTTTAGATCATTACCGATGAACACGTTGACAGAAACTTTGACTTTGTCTCAATCAGGTATTGAATCCAGTGACACGATTCGAAATCTCAAGTGAGAGCAATGAATCCCAGTGAACTTTCGAGCTTTTTCGCTTCAGCTCGGATGTGGGTACAGACGGTTTTTGGACTTAGCGCCACCCGGCTGCCGGTAACGCTCCGATTTGAGCGGTCGGCTGTTACGTCAGCATTGTGGCTCTTGCGATTGGTCATTATAATTGCCATCATCCGCTTCGGCATCATACCATTCATTAATATCGATGTCCCGGTTATGAACCTGCTGGAAAGAAGATCTCTGAACTGCCAAAGCTAGATTCCGTGCAGGATGGCAACTCGATTTCGGCATGCGACGGAATGCCCCTGTCACCCTCCATGAAATGATCAACCGCTAGAAATGGGTGTTATGCAGCTAAGCACTACTACGCCCGTTCTGGAATGACATCCTTTCAGCCCCACCCGGCAAGCAATCTTGAGTTCCCCTCCGCAACGTGACACAGGCATCGTCCTCAAGAACGCCGACAACACCCTTCAACTCAACGCTCTGTACAATGTCTACCTGACATGCACCGAACTCACTAGGATGTGACAGAATCGGGAGCAAGAATGCCTCGAGTTCAATATAATGCCATTGCCGACCCGACCGCTCACATGGAGATGCTTTTACTCTGCTGATCAACTCCAAGACACCACCTGACGATTAAGGCCTTTACTACGACTTGGCTTTGAGACCAGACGTCGCATTTGCGAAGGATCACGGTGAGAGTGTCCGTCACTTCGTCCACTCTCTTTGATCTTCATACTGACTCAAGTCTTAGTATCCCCCCGACTACTTTAGTCTTATCCACCTCCAACCATGCCTCCAGCTCTATAACCTCCACCATCTTCCTCCATTATGACTACATAAACCTCTCTTTTTGCCCGAAGACAATCTCACGTACCGGCTTGACCACCATTTCGTCTCCAAAAGCTTCGCAACACTGCCTCGTATTCTTCTATGACCTATCAGTCCCGCAGCATCCAGGACGAACGTCTACCTTCAGCCCAAACCTAGATACATGTGTGGATGTGACTTGTTCAGGGAATAAAGATCGTGCTCAGGTCTTATCGCCCCGCGGCTGTCAATCGCCAGACTGGCTTGCAGCTATCAATCTTCCATGACACCTTCGTCAAGTCAAATCATACGATAGACGGCCCAGACGATCCTATAAAGCAGGTCCTTTCGAAATTCGGGGAAAGAGCGGGGAGATGTACATGCGATAAGGTGGATGGAAGACGAAGAGATTGTGGTATATCAGCACCAGTATGGTTATTCTATAACGAAGACGCTCTCTACGCTGGATGATCGTCTTGCAGTGCTGGAGCAAGATCTTTCGGTGTGCGCGAAGAGATACGGAGGGGGCTGGATAGGTGCATAATACTCCTTAACCCCCCAGGACTACAGTTTCAGCACACTGACCCCAATACAGTGTTCGCCTGGCTCGATGCTGGCAAACCCCTCACGTAAGATCCCTCAGGCCCATACACCTTGAGACTGGAGTCTGGCATTCAACCTTTCCCTATCGTCCAACACCACTCCAAGGTGACCCTCCCACAAGGCACAATCAAAAGCCTCATCTCATCCTCTTCCTCACCGCCCAATCCTCTTAAATCCTACATCCCTGCCAACCCTGGTAACATACAAAGTGCCGCTCTCTTATTCTTTGAGAGTGACATCTTCCCCAATGCCAAAGACGCAAAGATCGTCGCCTTCTATGCGCTCCACCACGCCTTCAAGCATGTCGCATCCTCGAAGCCCCTGGTCATAAATGCGCTCGACAAGCGGATCAAGCAAGAGACGGGTGTGCTATCGGCAGAATACCAAAGGATTCATTCACTCGAAAAACCGAAGTGCTACACTATTCTCATTGACCGGCACATCGAACCTTTGCAACAGACATTACGCACAGTGCGGAACAGAAGCAGTCCAAATTATGGCCTATTGGAAACTGGAAGAGCAGGAGAATTATAATCGTTGCGGAAACTGTACAAGAGCATTTGGCGGGGCACTTGAGAGACGAGCCTTGGATCTACGGCGGTATTGTGCAGAGGGCATAGGTGTGATGATGAGCGGAGTCGCGGAAGATGATCAGTCAAATGACGGGACTTAGATCGCCGATCGATGGGCCACAATTTTCATCTCGCCTCCACCTGCCACCTTTCCCTCTTGGGGGAACGAAATTCCAAGATTGTGCTCGAGGTACCAGACCGGTCCAGCTATTTGGCCCTCAACTACCTCCCCACATTGCTGGCCGGCGTCTACAGCTTCTTTCTGGGGGACGAACCTAACGAGGATGGTACGACTTTCTTCGTGCATCGTTAACAGCACCATGGAAAGCATTACTCTTATTTGTACCGTTGAATCAGTCTGTCCAGCGACAAAGTTCTCTCATTTCTCCTCCGTCGCTGGGAGGTTTGTGGATTTGTAAAGGGTTTCATCATCGTCTGCCCAAGACCTTAGGAGGATTCTTTGTACCAGTTCACTTACAAGCGTGCGCTGGATCTTTGTTTCATTTGGGATTCACTTCTCCCTTCTTACCTTTCGCGTTGTTCGCCACATTCCTTCTCTGTACTTACGTAGGCCCATCTACCTTGTTATCTTGCTTCATGACTGATCTGTTTTCGAATGCATTATCGAAGCATTGATATATTGTAAGTCTTCCTAGCCCAGTTCCACATTCGAAAGATCATTATCAGGTCATCGCTCCCGTCGGAATATGCAGGCAGTTTACGAGCAGAGTATGCGTTTGCATATATATCTGCAAAGCATGTATATTAGCTTATCGTGCAGATTAATTGTATTCCTGCCAAAGAATTACTCGGCGATTGCAGTGCCTTCGCCTTTATTCAGGGGAGATGATAATGTTATCAAGCTGGGTCCAAAAGTATGGTCTAGAGTCGTGATGTCTGTTCCGCTTAGTATACAGCCAGCCAGCGAGCAACAGAATAGAAAAAGATATCTTTGCCTTCATCAGTTTCTCATGGATCTAAGTTAAGTAAACTTGTCTCCATCTCAGACCTAAAAGATTTTGTATGCGCCGCAGAGAAGCAAGAGAGACAGGTCGGGCTGTGCCTCTTTCATCAGACACTACTTAATTGATCTTAAATAAAGTATCTTTGCACTATTATCCTCTATGATCAAGTCGTTACACAGCCGCTCTTGTTTTCTATCTTTTCCTTGGATTCGATTCTGGTTTTTTGAGCAGTGTAAAAGCCCCGTTTGAAGGCGTAGTGGGTTTATGTGAAGATGGTTTGATGGAGTGGTTTCGGGTAAATGTATTTATTGATATGTATATATCCGCCGCTAGGTAATGCAGGAGGGTTTTGTAGTCGTAGGAGCGGATAAGGTTGTAGAGGAATTTATGAGATGGGAAAATAGTGGTAGTTATTTGGGTGTGGAGTTGAGATTGGCAGTGACTATAGATTAACCTAATTACAAGTACATATCCCCGTACATGCATGCCCCCCTTTATCAGCGCTATCCACCGTCATCACCACTCGTAGGAAGCACTCCTTACACTCACGCATAATTAACCCCAGAATGATTTCTTAATACACACCTTGACCAATTAAAACACAGTATCTCGTAGAACAATCCTCGAGAGCGAATACCACTACCCCCCACCACGCGATCGAATAACTCTCCTCCCCTCTCCCTAAACAAGCCGCGACAAAATCCTTCAAACCCCCCTCCCGACCCCCCTTCTCACAAATCCACCATTCCTGCAACGGGAGGTACCCAAGACACAGCATCCCGCTCGCAATCCTTGTTGCTATTCTCGGACGATCGCTGCTTAGAAGCCGATGCATGTAAGAGAGCTTCTATTTCCACGGGCTCCAACACGGCGATTTCCTCTAGTAGATGGGCAATACCCTCACTAAACTCCTCTTGCTCAAGTTTTGCCGTGATGGAGGAAGAATGTATAACGTACGGTGTATCAAAGTGCGAAGGCGAATGCGGAGCAGCAGCTTGAGCATCCCTTCCCCGATTGCTGCTGAGAATTAAGGGCGGTGGCGGCTTTGTTGGGCTGAGACTGGTGTGGGAAGATAATGATGACGCTTTAATATAGGATCATTGATGATGATCTCGGTTGAATTTTGTACGGTTTTGCGGAAGGCAACGAAAGCGAGGGTTGTAAAGATACTCGCTATCCTGAGTTTCAGGCCGGAATCCTGGGCGCTTGGACCGGGGATGAAGCGGAGGCTGTCGAGAGCTTTGTGGAAGTACAAATGGTGGCTTTCGAGGTAGATTAAACGGTGGAATTAATTCATTTGATTTTTGGGTATTTGTGAAGGAGGATTTGGCTGTATGGTGATAAGTGCGGGATTGATTCCAGATGCACCTTCTTTTTGGCCGAAGAGGGTTTTTCTGATTTGCGAGAGTGAAAGGTTGAGGATTTCGAATTTTGGGGAAGGTATGTGTGGCGGGTCATGCCTTGGGTGTAGGTGCTTCTGGAGATGGCTTGTAGGAGGATGGGTAGATGTTGAAGATCTGCCGGTGAGGTAGTACTATTTGAATGGTGTATTAGCAGGCTTGTGTAAAAACATGGGGTTGTCTGTCTTAGCAACATATGCTCTACGAGATTAAGACGTGGATCATAACTTACTGTCCATTTTGCATGAAAGGCCAGCTGTCCAGGACTTATTAAGCTTGCTTTGCAAGCATCCCGGATCTCGAAGGATTTGTTTCCTCGCCATCCCCATCAATGGCTAGATCCCAGTCTTTTTACTATTCCATCAGATTGTCCCCGAGTCTTCTCATTTGGTTTTGGCTTAGGTTGTCCTTCCAATTCCCGACATTGATGGAAGAGCTGGTCTTTGAGCGCGTTCAAGGTGAGCTGATCACTTTCTGAGCCACCTATAGAAGGTCAGGTTCTAATGGAGAAACTCCTGCTTTTGATCATACTAGGGCTGAGAAAATACTGATGTTTATGATGAAATTCGGGACCATCTTTGACGTGCTCTAGATCTCAAACGTGTCTTTCAATTCTTTGAAGTTTCCATGGCTACATAAGCTGTTCAGAGGTTGATGATGCGAAATCAAGTTTTTGTTCGTCAGTAGAAGCTTTGCCTTGTTTGGGACTGTCGTTCCCCGCTGAAATTTATCAATGGCTTCGAACGCCGAATATCCTACTTTCGCGAAAGGAGTGGCGACTTTTCGGAAGATGGAATCACCTTGTGGGAGTGTGTGGCGGTAGTCGGCTTGGCTATGTTTGGTGAATATGGGCTGTTCGAGGGACTGATCTTCTGTCAGAAGTTCTTCAAGGTCTTTCATTCCACGCGATGTAGCTCTACGCTCGAACATACGCTGTGTCAGCTTCTTTGGCGCCTCTCTTGTGTCGTCGGTATATTTCGATAACTTGACGGTTCATGTGAGTACCAATGTAATAATAGCTGCCGATAATGCTGAGTGGGTCCATGAAAGAGATCACGACGTTTGTGAATGATTATATATCTTTTACATGTGCAGACCTAAGAAATTGCAAGTTTTACCCAAACTTGTCCGTAGTCTGATACCTTTAAAAGCCCGGCTTTCTAGAATACTATTCTTGGAAAGTGCGATGCCAGCAGGAGCATTGCGAGTCGAACTCCGAAGCCGATTAAGTTTGAGCTTGAAGAAGGATGCATAGAATTGGCAATATACAAAGAGGATAGATGAAAGATTTCCTGCTTAAAAGATCATTACTCGTGAGACTCATGCATCTGGCGGTTTGAACGCCTATTGTGGAACGTCCATAATAGCCCACATGGAGGTTGGTAGTTCGTTGTCGAACTCATCCGGCTCCAGAGAACATTGTGCGAAAATGGCAAATGGGATGTATTGGGGTCATGCTGACTGCATGTTGTCCAATCATATCGATGGTGGCATTGGCTTCCTGCGATGAAGTGTTTGTTGGCAAGCGGGCTGAAAGATGTCGCTCTTTGCCAATTTTTGTTATGGTGGATTAGATTGTTGTATCATCTGTATGAAAAAGGTGGCTGAGCACTTTATCGATTTTGCAGTCTGAATAATGGCTCTTGTATGTTAGTAGTAGCAAGACCTAAGGTGCTGATGAGTTACGACCCGTTGCTCAAGCCATGTAAGCCATAGCCGTCTCTATGTTGCATCTTTTCTTCAGTCCAGGCCCGAGGGGTTGCGCAGCGCGCATCATGATAGTAAAGTATCCCGCACGCAAGATGCTGAATTCTGCACAATATCGTACCTTACGGCGGAACGAACCATCCTCATCATCTTGCAGCTGGCCCTGTTTATCGACGTCGTCAAGGACATGGTCACAAGCGGCGTCGAGCATCTCAGGCCAGCTTTTAATGGTTTCGGATGCCCCACCCCAAGAAGGCGCACCGATGTCTGAAAGTGGCTGGACCGCCGTTGCCATGATCATGTCAACATAGGCCATCACTACGTTCCGTTGCCCAGGTTGCATGCTTTCGTAGATGCGACGAATGTAATTATCTGCTAAGCATATGATATTCCATGATGCTGAAGGAAGGCAGTAAGAACTTGGATCGGTAAACATGTCCTGAGCTGACGTTGTTTGATTCATACTCGAGGTTGCAATTGGGCTTGTCAGAAAACCTTCGTACTTGAGTAGCAGGCTTGCTTTAGGAAACTCTTTCGGTCCAGACGGGCGAAAATATTCGCCGGCATATGGCGAAATTATCAAATTGTCTGGGAGGTAAGGTGAAGAGCATCCATGAAGGTCAAGTATGGTCTGTGTGACTATGTCGTTGGGAGGAGTCCGGAGTCGATGGTTACCTTTTTCCTTCAGCATGTTGTCATCTTCGGTCCTTTCCTTCAGAATCTCGATATGGTGCGCCTTGACAATCACCTCTGCAAAATGAGCAGCATAGCCGCTAATGACGGTTGGAGGCACCATCTCGTAAACATCAACGTGGGCAAAAACCAAGAAGGAAGCTGCACCACCGACTGTATCGCTTCCATTGTTCCCTGGCCACCCATGTCGTTCTAGAATGGGGATTTTTCTCTCCATGAGTACTTCATAAGCAATCATTTCGGGTCGGTAAGATCTGTCACGAAAACGTCCAAAGACTGCATTTGCCCAGACACCCTTGCTGTTACGGAGAGCATGCCCATGGCGTTTGGCATCGGGCGAAGCCTCCATCGGCTCATTTGCGAAGATGCTGTAATGGAGTATACCTCCTAGGATGGGATGAACGGAGGATGAGATGCTGCCAGTTCCACCTCCCAAAGTAATTTCACCTGTAGTGGGGGAATATTTGAACACCTGCATGCCCATAGCAATGCAGCTCAGCAAGACGGTCATACAGTCGACTCGAACTGGGGCAACCGTCAGATCATCGGGAATTCGATCAGCGCTCCCATTGCTTGTACCGATATCTGCCGATTGTAGACAACCGGACGCTGCTAGATCTTGGACAAGAGAGACCCAGCATCCTTGTGCAGAGTTCCTTTGCGACCTCGTTTTCACAGCGCGGTCATGGACACCATTCGAGGTCGAACGTCGGTCGACCTGAATCGTGGAACTTATACCCAAAGCGGTGTAGATGATGGGCGGTAAGGTGAAGACGATGGCTTGGTAATTGACTGTAAATCTGAATTGTCGCCAATGCCATTGTCGCCATCCTCCTTTCGTCAGTCCTCCCGTGACGATCCGATCGCATTTTCGGATGACATAAGCCGTGGCAAGCAGTTGCTGCGAGAGCTGCCCTGCCGCCACAAGCAGGGCCACCGCGGCCACAATCAAGGCTGCGAGCGCCGCTGTGTCAGTCATCCAGGAAGCAGGCGATTAGTGATAAAGACAGGAATGGAACAACAACGACAGGATGCAATCATGAGCTCAATGAGTGGAATTCCGGTGTATCCGGTACGCTGCCGGTTGCATTCAATTTCCTAAAAAACCAGACGCCGACGCTTTCCTTATAATAAACGAGACAACATATACATAAGTACCATTTTCACTCTGATCTCATACTCGCAGCTGGGCTTGCCTTTCACTCATGACAGATAGAGAAGTTTTAAGGTCAGAATGTCGGTTGGATTTTTCCCAAACGGCGCTAGTCTCTTGTGTAACTAGTGTGCTGTGACCATAGCCATCGTCACGTGTGATGCGTTGGCCTGCACCAGATTTACTTATATTGATAGCAAAAGCAAAGGCAAGTCAAGTATCTGCCTTTAAGCGTGCTTTCGCATCATTCATCTGTTTTGAACTCCTTCTCTGACCAATATGTTGTAAGTAAAGAATGATCTCTCAATGCGAAGTTTTGCGGCTAGTATCGAGCTATCTACGCTAATGTAATAATTTGGCATAGGTGCGAGCTGACAATGATTTAGACAATCGGTATACTTCGACTGGCCTTGGTGTAATATCGGCTTGCTACAGTCTATTAAATGGAATGCGGATGATTCAGAGATTGTTTGGGTAGCGAAGCAATATTGATGACGGAAAGTCAAAAACCGTGCTACTCCCGCGAGCTTGCACTGGGTTTGTTAAGAAAATAGGCAGCACTATGAGTCGGGAGACTTGAATTCTGTCCGAGGTAATTTTGTCTACTCAATTAAAATCGATCAGCCTCGACGAGAGAGTGTTCTTGCCCAATCAAAGACGTGTAATGCCAATTATTTTGCAGATTGGTTCTCTACCTTCCTACCCCGGGATTATGTGTGCATAGAACTTTACGGTGTTGTAACTTGTACACTTCGCCTTTGCTCTCCTAGTTGCATCTCATGGTGTCGGAAGTATGTCATTGATTTTGCATGAGGCTTTTTATGGTAAAGCACCTGAGAAGCAAGTACAGCACGGTATCCAGCCCTTGTTCTACAGGGAACGGGGTAGCTGGTGGCAGCTGGGTGTAGTAGTTGTTGGCGAAATAGACGAGGTTGAGATCTGATGAACCGAATGTCTTATTCCGGAGAGAAAGTCGTTGGATTGGGGATGAGAGATGGTGATGGTGTTGTGAAAAGGCAGATGGTAAGTACCCTTACAGGATCTGGCGGCTGTAATTTCGAATCCAGCCAGCGCTGGATGAGCGCAGTCTTTGTCGTGATCAATGTGATAATTGAATGCGTTCGCCATTCAGCGCGAGTTATTGCCGGACTTCGACATCGGAATTTTGGCTTTGTCGTCATATTTGAAGCCAGTTTACCATGTCGTCGTTGTGGATTTTGAGGTGTAGTGTAGATGGTCGCGGATTCTCCTGAGATCTAATCTCTTGGCGGGTGTTTGACGAATGCTGTGGGCGATGAGACTTCCAAGAGAATAGGGTGAATGATGAATGAATAGCTTGAGATCAGACCTCTTATTGGCTGCTCGAGGAATGTTACAGGTATTAGGCTGCATTGTAAGTGGAGAATTTGAGGAGGAAGTTTTCTCTGGTGGCGATAGGTTACATGGGTATTTCATTGTCGAGATTTTTGTCGTCGTATTTTCGACCTCTTAGACGAAATACCATGTGCTTTTCTCCTAGCTAAACCTCGCGAATATCGTATCGGTGATTTTAAAAAGTTGTATCTCATCAAAGGCTTACTACCGCTTTTCAATGAGATGCCGTGGCGTGTACCACTTGTTTTACTGATCAGATTCACAAAGGGACTAAATGAAATGTGAGTAAGAACCTATGATTTGATGGAATGTCACGAGCCAGAGGCGTGGTGCTCAGCAACTTTGGATGGAAAATGGCTCGACGAGCTCACTTGTCTAATGCTTCTGAATGGTTGTTTGGTTCTATCCTTGTGGTAACCGACATAGAATTGAATCCAAATTTAGGGTGAGTACCTGATCAAATGAACCTCCCAAATCAATCGATTGTTCCACTGCGCTCGCTTGATACTGATGACGTCAATGTTAAACTTCCGGAGACCTTCGTCCGCATGATATTCAGAGGCCTGATGGGATTCTACGACGTTGGACCAAAGGGAAGCACTAAGCCCATTCAATCGGTCACCTTTCAGCGCCCAGAGACCAGTCTGTGATTTTAGATCAAAAGCATCAAATCCTTGTCGGCTACTCCATGCGTGTGTATCAAAAGGCGATCGGTATTGAATACCCATAGACTTCGGATCTGAGGACTGGGAGGCCCCAAAGGGGCTTGATGATGTCTTTAATCCCTCTTCCGTGGCAACGAAGCAGACTGGATTGTATCCAGTATCAAAACCCAGGCTGATTGCTCCGATGCCTTGTCCAAGTTGAAGATTGACTGTTCCTACGTATCCAAAGTGCATGGGCTTCAAGGATAATGTCCGATTCTTGGCATCCCAGTCGCAGTCCTGCACTTCAAGGACCTCGTCAGCAAAGGCGTCTACGGGAATATCTCTAACGACAAGACGAAAACCGTTAAAGCGTGTCAGGAGGATGTTGCTATCTGGGTCAGGATTTCTTGCTCTGACATTGAAAACCAGCTGGCCGGAACGCCACCATCCATGACCCTGCCATCTTAGGTCATGCTGCGAATGTCTTCGAAATGACCTCTCCAATTCTGACGACGGCCATTTCTGGAAAGTCTCTCCGTCATGTCGAACTCTGATGTACTGGTCGTCTTCATTCAGCCTTCTTAAGAACATGGCCATAACATCTAAGCCGGAAACTTCAGAGCTGTTGGAAGACCCATGACGATAATTCGTGCAGTCGATACGTACTAGGTACGTATCAACAATGAACGGAAGAGTCACAAATTTGCAAGACAGTCCACGATTGGTATTTGAGAAGGGAAAATGATTCTGGCGTCGAGTTACACATTTGGTATGGTGGCATTCGGCAAATGCGGCCGGACTATCAGCAAGTAATCCTGTCTGATGATCCTGCTGAATTGGCCAAGCAAAGATAGTATGATCATCTGATTGTTTGATGATCTCCTCCTGGAGACGCATAAAAGCTTTCGTCCCTTCACCATAAAGCATCGGCATATTCACGTCGAAAATCCCCAACAAACAGTATGCAATATCCTCTGGCCGAGTCGTTATTCTTTGAGAAGCCCATGAAAAGCGTTCCGCGATGGAGAATTCAGAAAGTGGCTCCCCTCTCAAGGCGCCTTCGTGAATGCCGGCTCGTCTTACAATGGTTTGTCTAAAGGTTGTTTTGGAGCCTATATAATCCCACTGGTGGCTATAGAATTCCACATTACTGGGAGCGAGTAATTCCTGTAAAGTCCAGCCACGCTTGAACCATGTACTGCGACTGACCTGAAGTTGTATACCGACCTGCTCTTGTATATCATCGACCTTCGCTGTATCCAACGAAACATCAGATAGGTATGCGTAACACACTGCGGCAGCCTTGTACCACCGAAACATAGAGTTGATAGCCTCAGAGAGTTCAGCACTGCTTTCTTTATTGATGCAGCAAGTATCGATCCATATGTAGCTGTAATCATTCTGCAGGGCCAGCTTACAGGACGCTCGTATCTTTGCAAATTTTGGCAAACCGATGACCGACTCCAGGTCCTGCATGTCTTTGAAGCTGACTTCTTCTGCTTCCCATCTGTGCGAAAGGATAGCATACTCCTTCACTCTTTCACTCCACACCTCCTCGAGCTTATAAGTGTGGACGTTGATGAGCCACATGGCGGGCTGGCGCTGTTAGCTTACATCAGCCTCTAGTTGGTTATCGGCGTAAATGTGAGCGAGCTCCGTTATCTGAGGGTTGGTTCGAGGCAACAGTGGAAAAGACCGATTTCTTTGTATGAGCTCCCTGTAGATCAGACCTCAAACGCGAGCTCAGCCTTGTCAGTCCCGCCAAATTTTATCGATTGTACTGCAAGTATTCGTCGCGAAGACACTACGTGCATGAAAGAAATAAGCTGGTTCGTACGAGAGAGTTCTGGAAGTAATTTATGGTCATCGAAATCAGTGATGACGTGAAGTAGGAAGTGTCAAAGTCCACGAGGCTGTGATGCAAGTTGAGGAGTTCAGCGCTAGAACCGATGGGGAATGTCGAGTCGCTGGACTTTGATTGGGCCCCAAAAACTATTTCCTGCAATAAAGCTAGGAAAGAAATATATACTTACTTGGATGAACTTCTTCATCCTTGTCTCATAGCCCTCATAGCTGGGAATTTTCCAAGAATCACTATGATATCTTCGCGCGGCTATATTGAAGAAAGACTTACTCTCCTTTTCCACAAATCCATCTCTCATCGCTAGGGTCACCCTGGTTTCACCCACTACAAACCTTCATGAGCACCAGCATCAACAAGAGCCATAAGACTGAAGTTCTCATCGCTCCTCTCCCTTACATACGCCTTCACCGCCTCAATCCCCGCCGCCAAAAACGCCTCATCATCGTCCTCACTTTCCAACAAACCTGCTCTCATCGGCCCTTTCAGATCTCCATCTAATTCATAGATACTCAAGCCATCTTTTCCCTTGCTGAAGCAGATGTAGTGGTAATCAACCACATCTTCAGCTCCGGGCGCGGACGTTGAGCCTTGGAGGGCGAAGGTATGGTAGATTTCCGAGAGCTCTTGGGAGGATTCGAGGAAGTGGGTGCTCTCTGCTGGGCTTTTGCGGGCGGAGGTTAAGAGGTTGGAGAGGATGGAGTTTGGCTCTGAGGTGCTAGGCTGTTAGCTGGTAATTCAAGAGGCATAGGATCCGGCCATCGCTTTCGCAGGATGTGTTGCACAAATAAAGGGAGAACACTCTCTTACTCATATCGCCTTCCCGCTGTGTATTGCACACCGCATGCAACATGGCGTAAAGCCCGCAAGCATTGTAAATCGTCTGCTTGAACCACACCACCGCATCTCTGTCCGGGCTTTCGGCATAATTAGGTCTCAGCACACCCTCTTCTTGTTTCTGTTGCTGGGCCTCCTCCGGTGTGAATAGCACTAGTATGAACCCCAGGACAGGCCGTGGGATGATAGCGAGTTGATCCGGATCGTCGAGGGACCAGATGTCTATGAATTGTAATGTTTCGGAAGCACCAAGCTTGTGTAGGAGGGAGGTGAAGATTGAAGGATCGGATTCGAGGGGGACGAAGGACTTTACGCGTGGCATTGTGTTGTGGAAGTGGTTGCACTTTCTAGGCATCAACTTTAGGAAAGTTCGGTATACCCTAATCAAGATAAGAGATAAGCCTGTTGCCCTAGCTTTCTTGACAATCGTTCAATCACAAGAGAGATGTAATTACATCCATGACCCTTTGCTTCATCTTGTGGGTCCTCAGATTCATGCATGATACCAGCCTCTGTCGTTCTAGAATACTCAATCAATGATCCATTGCTAGGGATACTAATACACTCAAGCCGGAGCTTACGAATGTCGACCAGTGCGATGCTCCGGAATGATAGCACATCCACAATGCAGGCAAAGAGTGAGCGCATAGGACATCCGCCCGAGCACGAAATTTCCAACATGGATTATGGGACATACGTTGAAGCGTCGACTAAATCACATCAGACCATCCACGACCAATGTTGGGTGAATATGCCTACGGAATAGATCAGGAAGACGCAGAGCAACGTCCTTTTGAAATAACAAAATCTCCGTCTCGGCAATGGTGAAATCACTAGAAATGTGAAGAATATAGCAAGGCAGACATATAGGAGATACCAAACCGGGACGAAAATGTCAAACTCCAGAGGCAGATCTCCCTTGCTCTAACCAGACATTTTCGATCAAATCATGCGCTAGCAAAGACGCGGTCTTGTGCTCACGGCCGTTCACTGCTGGTTTCATCACAGCTAGACGAAGGTTCTTGGTCATTTCGTCCCAGTGGCGCCATTCATCATTATCTTCCCGCAACTCCTCAAACAAGTGCAGCTCTACAGTGTGAAGGAAGCCAAACGTCGGACGAGGCTACGCCGAAGCGTAGATTCAACCAAAAGATGAACCGTGCAATAAGATATCGCAAGGCGTAATAAGGCTATGATCGCTGCATCATTCACATGAGCCTGAGAAACGACACCGAAGGCTGGCTACACAGCAAATCGGGTTCCGTGGCAAATCCTGCACAGATTAGGATGGGCCCGTCGAGAATGTACCTGTATATCTCTCGAATGATCCTGCACCCGTCGGCGATAAAATTTGATATAACACACTACTGAGTGTAAAAACAAGGTAAAGTTAATTTTATCCCTCGACAGGAGCAAATGTTTGGATAAATTTGTCCAAATTCAGGACGATCCCAGCTGCCTGGGTCTCGTCAGAGATAGCAGCAAATCCTTTAATAAGGCTGTCCCTTCTGGAAAGATGACCTTTATTGGACGGTGTAACCGATCAATCCCATACTTCCGAAGTATTTGGTCTCTTATGCTATCGGCTAACGTAGGGAAGGTACCAAGATGTCATTGAAGGCGGACCTTGAACGCGGCAGCAGACATGAAACGAATTCGATATCTGCTAGTATGGATCCATTACCGAGTACCTTACAGACTCATCTTTCTTTGCTTCAGGTTTGATTGAATGCAAATTCCACATTTCGCCTTGGACACTAAAGCCGTGATCTTTCAATTTGCCGGAAAATTACATGCTTGGCACGGCTCAAGTCTCGATATAGACCAAATCTCCGTGCCCCGTTCAGGATGATCAATGGCGTCGCAATTTATGAACTGCTGTAGATTGCATCAAAAAATCAGAATCCTACGCTAGAGGGATTTAGGGCACCATTTCGTTGACATTTTTTACCGCTGCAGGGGCTGAGCTCCGAACTCGTCATCGCGCTAAGCTTGATAGAGGTTAGCTGTTGTGTTGGTATAATCAACGTCTCGTCTAGTCAATGTTTTTCTCGAAGTGTTCATCGTGGCTGATACTTTTCGGGATTAGACAAGGCCGATGTAACAGGTTCAGTGTGCATTTAAGTGAGGTCGCTCGAATTGTGGTATCTATACAATGACTTGAATATTTTCATCTCGGAAGCGTGGCGCTCCGGACCTCCACCGAGGGCTTTTGATCGAGTGGGAATTATGAATTACGTTTGACGCGTAGCGTTTATGGCAGTGTTTGCATTGAGCCTTTTCCATGGGTGTTATGGAATGTATAAATGGACGCTGTTGGCACCGGAAGAGCTTGACTTGGCCATTCAAAGCGAGTCTCTTTTTCTATCTCATCTTGCTGAATTACATCCAACATCTGTCAGAATGCTTTCTCTCATTCATACCTTCATCTCACTTTTCGCATTCCTACCATTCTTAACCACAGCAATCCCCGTCGACTCAACCCCACCCTCACCAACACCACCCGCCCAACCAATCACAACCTACATCCCCCCCTCCATCCCCCACAAACATCCCGTCACGAAAATCTTCGCCTCCGACGGCAACGGCTTCGAAAATCTCCACTTCCGACCTAATGGCCACATCCTCGCCACCACCGCTTTTCCCCATGCCCTACTTTTCGACGTCGATCCTATCCATCGAAGGGGTGTCCTGGTGCACAATTTCACTTCTATGACGAGTACAGGCGGTATTACGGAGCTTGCGCCTGATGTTTTTTATGTTTTGGGGAAAACGGCCACTGAGAGTGGGTATAGTGTTTTCGAGGTTGATATGCGGCCCTTCGCTGTCTCTCGTGATGGTAGTGGGATTCGTGTGCCACCGGTTATCAAGGAGGCGGGAAGGGTACGCGAGGGGTTGGTGTTGAATGGGATGACGCAGCTGAGTCGGAGGGATGGGTTTGTACTTATTTCTGATACGTTGGTGGGTGGGGTTTGGAAATTTTATGTTGGGACGGGGGAGTATGAACTTGTTGTCCAGGATGAGAGTATGGAGGGGCCGAAGGGTGAAAAGGATTTTGCGGCGTTTGGGATTAATGGGATCAGGGCTAGGGGGGGTGAGGTGTTTTATTGTAATTCGGGCAGGCAGACGTTTTGGAAGATGCCGGTAAGTCTACTTCTCCTATTTTCTCCCCTCATCCTCTCCTTCTTCTTCTTCTTGGTTCTCTTACTGTGGTAATCGAGGACTGATGGAATTCTCTATAGCTTCATCAAAACGCCACATCCGCCGGTCCCGCATCCCTCATCACATCCAACATAGCATGCGATGACTTTGCCCTCGACCCTCACCGCGATGTCGCTTATATAGCCAGCCCTCGCAACGCGATTATCAAACTCGACCTGCATACTGGCAAACAGCTTGTTGTGGCCGGAAAATTCAACCAGAGCTCGAGCAATATTCAAAGTGCATCGAGTGCTCAACTTGGTGTGGATAAGGGGGGGAGGAGTAGTGTGTATTTTACTACGAATGGGGGAGCTTTCGTGGGTGCGAAAAAGGGCAGTCAGGGGATTGGGAGGGTTGATGTGGGGTGGTAATGGAGATGCATATGTGGTTTGTTGGGCTGCGGATGTAATTGATGGAGGATATTAATAGAACGGTCTTTACAAAAATTCAAGGAGATGATTGCAGATACATAATATTAGCTGTAAGCATACCGCCATTTTCTTCGTCTACGGATCTACGCACTTCTTCAGAGTAATTTAGGAACTTTCCTTCACGGACTTGAACGAGTGAATTCGGATGAGAAACTAATAACAACAGGCAGAAGGGTAAGGCGGCGAATCTGATTTGTTTAGAAATTCAATTCCCATGTGTAGTGCATTTGTGAAGATGTTTTTCATCCCTGCATTTTCGAGCGATTATGTATTTCCCAAGGGTGCTAATTTGAATCCTGTCTATTGTGCAGCATCGAAATTTCAGTATCATCGAAAATGGACCTGGCATTGGGTTTGAGGCGAGATCGGTGATATCTGCTTTGTGAGGGAACGAGATGTTTCCCTCTTTGTCATCACTGATATCTTTCAATTTGTAAGCAGATCAATTCTAGAGCTTCGTCTTGATACGCTGAGCTGTGATCAGTCTTAAATTTATTTTTGGATTGAACTCAGCTCTGTGTGTCCTATAGTCACGACGAGATGATGGTTATTTTGTAGATTTGATATATATGTACAGATTTCTTTTCCTGACAGCCTTTCTATGTACAGGATCTTTCAAAAGAGTGTGATGCGGCATAAAGCCAAAAAGACGAAACAAAACACAATGAAAATTTGCTCCTCCTAAGTTCTATCTTACACTCTCTGTTTCATTTCTCCATTTCTCAAGTCTCCTATTGTAGCAAAAAATTATCCGGTGTAGGAAGAGCAAGACCCATCCGGAGTATCAGATCCAGATTCCTCCTGTCGTTGCAAAAAACAAAATGAGTCATTGGTTATATTTTTTTGGAGAGAGAGGGGAGAGAGTTGGATTGTGCACTCACATCCCCATGATCAGTATTGCAGCATTTCTGCCCCTTGTTGCACCCGCTACAATCAACGTCGCCATCCACCCATGCGATGGGGAAACAGCAGGTCTACATACATATAGTCAGTGACGTACCAAATAAATCAGAAAAATATTTCTGGCCCGAGCACTGTTGACGACGGCTCAAGGTCGAGCGAGAGGGGGTCTTACGTTTTCTTTTTGGCAACGCCCTCCCAGGGGGGGACCGATGATTCCTGCAGCTCCTCCGAGACCGGCGGTGCCTGCTTGGCGACGGCTCAGGCGGGAGAGGCCGCCGTTGTCGCTTTCTACGCTGGGGTTGGAGAGGGGGGTGGCTGCTGCTAGGGCCAAGAGGGAGAGGAATGCGAGGGTGAACTTCATGATGGTGGTGTTTTTTCTTGGTTGAAAGGGGGTTTGTATTTTGGAGAAGTGGTTTGGTAGTTTGAGAAGCTGGGTTGTTGTTGATTGAAGGTGGATGTTTGATGGTGTTTGATGGCTGTCGAGAAGAGGGTTTGAGAGCTCTTTTATACCTTGAAAATTCACAGTCCCTCTGGCTATGATATCACATTCCTTTGATGTCATTGATGGAATCCTTTTTTTAGACCATGCCAGCACCGTTCATTCATTCCTCACTTGGCGCTCTTCTCGGAGATCGGAAGAGCAATGCCCACAGCTATTCCATCGCTGTCTCATCTCTGCTGATCTTCTGAGCCAAGCTTCCCTCGTTGACGTTGAGGAGCACTATTTTCTGACAGGAACTGGTGGCTTGTTTCGACGTTGCCATGGCGGAAGAGAAGCAGTGCTGTGATTGTTTTACTACGTCATTGTATATGGCCGTTGAAAGGGTCGTGTAAGGTCCTACCTCGGCCTGGAAAATGATCCATCGATTCCTTGGTGGTGCGCTTAGACACTGGAGATTAGATTAAGGAGTTCAATTCTGCATCCTCCAGGATTTGGCTCGGCGGACGAAAGTTATCGGATGAAGCCAACCAACATGATCCTTTCGGCAAGGCGCTTGGCATACGCAAATAGCAAACAATATTGAAGCGAAAGGGCGAGGAGCAATCGATCTCCGATACAGAATGGATGCATAGGAGTGCTCGCTGTCTATGGATCAGTAGTAGTGTGTGGCAGGAATTGCTAGTCTTGTAATCTCGAAACAAAAACGCTCGTTCAGTTGCTCTCTTCCATTGATGAAGACCGGTCGCATCAATGTATTGCTAAGAGCAACTCGTTGGATCGTACTATTTCCCTCCTATATCGATGTGGAAATCAATATGTTGAAACACATTACCTCGGTACAATGATCTTTCTTCATCCTGCAGTGCCTCAAGCAGAGCCTCTAGCTTCGGGAAGGATCATCCATGCGACTTTCTCCACACGGAGTTAATACCTGAGCCATAGACATATCCGCGAAACCTAGTGAACGTTGGCTGTGTTAAAAAACCTGATAACGGCAACTTCCGACAGACATTGATATCCGTCAAGAAGCTGTATAGCCGACAGTTCGGTCTGAGCGCTTGGAAACCCACGAAGGAGAAGGAGCACTGCTTATCCATGAGCCAATGGCCTTTCCGCTTAAGCTGAGAATAGGTACTGACTACTGAGGTTGGTTACCGACGAGCTGCAACGCAGGACCAGGCTCAGCGCGCTAGAAGAAGTCCATCCTTCCATTTCCCCACCCGGAGGATCAAAGCGGCAGAGCTGAGCCACATGTCCTCGGAGGATGACTTCATATTGAGATGGCAAAGGGAAGCTTGGCTGGTATTTTGGTTTGTAGCTCTCGGAACATCATGACACTACACTCTGTGAGTGTTTTAGGCACATATCGTTCGTAATGCTCTTTTCCCGTGAGGTGGAGATCAAGCAGAGTGTCTATGGTAGTGTTCGGAATTTAGCATCGCCTAGAAAATCAAAACGCTGTGGTGGTTGGCTATGCGAGTGTCAGTAGTATCCGGGAATCCTGTTCCCGAAACCACAGGTTCTCTTTCATTCCGGCGGAGCAGTGATCCAAGGATCGCGTCGACATCGAAGCAATTCCTGGTTCAACCTGATCCTTCTCCATCGTAAAACATATTACGGTGATGCCGACCGGATCAATAGTTTCGCAATCTCTTCCCTTGTCGCATTCATCCCTGGATCTTTGTGAATTCCCATCTTGTAAGGATCTTCAGACCATGACATTCGTCGAAAGAGGGTTTTGTGAGCTCTGAATGAGGACAAAGGATTGAGTTGATGGTGCGACAACGATGAGCCGAAGAGGGTCCAAGATTCTTCCGATGCAGGTGATAATAGAAGCAGGGCGCTATTTCAAGATGTTGCAGGCCATTCTATCAACATAGTGAGTGACTTTGGAAATATTCGACTCCTTTCATGACTAGGACCATTGGGGTGGACGTCGAGGGCCGGTATTTCAGAGATCCCAGGCCATTGGGGGACCAGGACCTGTCGGCTATTTCTGAAGCTTTGTGTTGACAATTGAGAAGAAACCACACGGCGATAAGAAGATGTTCGGCAATGGTATGTGATAGTTTGTCAACCTACCGGGCGCCGATAATTGTCGGCTCAAGTCTGTCATCTAAAGCTGTATGCGAATTTTGCCGTATGTTTGAATTGCTGACAGAGTGTCAAATCTGCCTATTGTTCATGCGTTATGAGCCCATGCTGTAAGGGTCCTCCTATTCGCGGTGGGCTCTACTACTATGGTAGGTGGTGCGAACCAGCTCTGTCAATATTCAGTATGGATTCATCGATATCATTCAGCTTCAAAGATACCAATATTAAGCGTGAAAGTTCTCTGGCCATGTATTATACTCTCTTTGATCGCCGTATCAATATGCAATCTACACACAGAGTGAACGTGTTCGAAGTGGCGTTGATAGAACTTGGCGTTGCGCCTTTCCATTTTCGTCCAGGACCCTATATCAAGGGTCGTCGATGGTCGATCATCATCGTCAAATGTGGAACGCAATTGTCCCCAATACTCTTCATAGAAAGTTGCTAACTCTACACCTCTATAGTCTTGTTTAGTGACAGTGTCTATAGTTATACCACGGGGAAAGGCATTTCCTTCGCGGAAGACGCCTCTTGCGTGTAGCTTGGTGTCGAGTCCTATCACCAACATTCGGCCCTGACTATCGTGCCGCCCAATATAGAGCGCAGCCGCCAGTCCACCTGTGAAACGAAGTCGTCTTTGTAAAGAATCCCAGGAGGCATGCTTGTTTCCTGGATCTGTGAAGACTTTCAACATTGCGCCTTGTCGTGATATTTCTTCTGGGAGTTCAGGGATGTAGAAGTCATATTCCCGTTGCTTTGGATCCGTGAAGACTTTCAGCAGCGCACCCTGTCGTGAGATTTCTTCCGACAGCTCAGGAATGTGAACGTTATCTGCCCGCTGCGCTTCGATCTTGCGAGTGTCCTCATGCTGTGCCACGTATACCAACTTTGTAGTGATTTCACCACAGCAACCTTTAACTTCACTCGCAAAATCGAGTCGGTCATTGAAGCATCTTCGGAGAGCACGCCCTGGGAGACGAATGAGATATACACCAAGTGGTCCCTTAGTGTTTGTGATGTCCAAACAGTCAATAATGGCAAAAAACAAAGCAGCAGAACCCTTGATGTTATAACGCTCTTTCTCAATTGGGATTAATGGTAGGGATATGTTTACGCCTCTGCTGGTCATAGAGAATGGAGGATGCTCTTCGCTGGTGTGGGCAAGATTTGACGGAACGACAGTGCGGGATCCTGTGAAAAATCGAGGCGAAGTTGCAAGAAGTCCACAACCAAGACGAGGATCATCCACCATTTGAAGGTCTCTCCAGGCAAACAGGGAGTGATCTTCGGAAACCTTCATGATCTCTGTTTGAAGACGAAGAAATGCTTTATGCTTCTCGCCGTAGATGAGGGGCATGTTGACACCAAATAAACCCATCAGACAGTACGCAAGATCTTCTACTCTTGTAGTCTGTCTTTGAGATGCCCATGACATTCTGTTAGCAACACTAAAACCGAGGGGGTCCTTACCGTCAAGGACTTCTCTGTCGATACCGGTCCTCTTGGCTATTTTATCTCGGTATTCAGATCTTGTTCCCATAGCTTGCCAGTTTGCATCAAAGAAGACTACTTTGGATGGAGCAATAAGCTCTTGCAGTGTCCATCCTCTGGTGAACCACCGGCTGAACGAGAATACCACATCTAGTTCATCAGGATTCGAAAGGTCCGAGACGGAGATATCTGCTAAGTAAACATAGCATAGCCTGCCTCTGTACCAGTTATACATGGAGTTGATGGCCTCGGAGAGCTCTGTACTGTTAGTCTTATCAATGCAGCAAGTATCGCACCAGATGTAATCAAAGCTATCCCTTTCAGCCTGCAACGCACATCCTGCAATTTTGAGACAACCTTGTGGATAATGTAGGCCGTCGCATATGATTTCCTTGGCAAGCCAATCTCTCGTTGAGTACAGTAGAGATATTGTTTTCGCCAACTGGAGTTCTTGTAAAGAGATTTCTTCGCGACCCCAGGTGTGAGACAGGATAGCATAAGGAGGACATTCTTCGTCGACAAAGCTCTGGAGTTTGAAATCTGATACGCGTAGGAGACGCATTACTGGTCAATCACTAGCACAATACGGACAAGCGACTCGGCTTTCCGAAAGCTGAGACCAAGTGTCTGGGATTGTTTTGAACACCCAATATCGTTGACGAGTATTGAGATTGGAATGAACGAACTCCATGCAAGTGCTTGGCGAAGTTATCTTGGCTTTCAGAAGGAAGGACATTGGGTTTGGGACGTTTTTGGTCAATAGATAGGTACACCTTTGCAGCTACGTTTCAGCCTCACAAGGCTGGCGAGAGCCTTGCACAGCCTCAATGCCACTCCTTTGCCAAAAGCTGCTCTTCTTACAACAGATTTACAGAAAGTTGCAACCGTACCCGATGACATGAGAGTGCCAGCGGAGAATATCATGTAAATAGAAGTTTGTTGCCATTCGGCTAATCAAGATTACTACTCTGTCGAAAATTGCAAGTCTAAGGGCTTGGCGACGATGACTTGGCGCGCTAACCTCAAACACTGCTCTCTTGGCGCCAAGTATCTTACCTAAGTTATGTCCAAGTAGTTTCAGCGCGAATCGACTCTGGGCGAATGGAAACTTACTCTATTCTGCGTACTCAAAATGATTGACATGGCCTTAAATGTGATTCTGTCTCCAGGGAGAGTGCTATGGCATCAAGCACAGGGTGTAGGGGCAGACATTCTAGTAACGCACATAGAATCTCTCATGACGGATCGGCCATATAGGTGGGAGAGCGGCGAAAACAGCTACTTTTTAATACTATTAGAGACGTGTGGAATAAATCTCGGATCATCTATCTCAGCGCATGATATGCCGAATCCTTTTCGGCTCTGAAAGCTTCCAAAACAGCATCGCGACTCATGGAGATTTGCACTTTCCGCGTATGATGATCTAAAGCTTCAATGTGCAGCTCCACACAACGTGATTGGCAACAGCGACTTCCGCGAGAACAATGTTAGCGTCAACGTTACTTGAGCCTTTCGTCTCCCTTCAGTGGCGTTGAGAGAAAGTGGCTTGATTTTGGGTTACTTGTCAGAGCTGACAGGCTGACCCACTAACCAAATACAGGTTTGACGGCTGCAGCATAATTGCGTTTCATCCACCAACCTCTGCCGTAACCATGTAAAGGAGATGTCACATATGAGCACTCTACATTCGTCTAGCCCAAACGGGACAGATCTCACCTCATCATCTCCGAAGCTCATTGGCTTACATGTATCCTCTACCTGCATCAACTGTTCAGAAGAAAGCCCAACCATCCAACTTACTTCTGTCCCCTTCTTTTCAGGCTCGACCATCTTTGAACTATTCTCGGGAGCTGAGGAGAACCTTTCCCAGTCTAATCTGGCTTTGTAACCTTATGGTTTTCCACTTTCCAGATTGTGCAGGAGCTTCGCTAAGGCTTAGAAAACTCTACGTTGGAGGCAGCATCTAAAGTGTAACATCGAGTCAACGCTCCGGTGTGCTGAATCCTAGGTCAAGTACTTGGAGCGCCTAATTGGAGATGCTGTAGAACCGTCGTTCACACCGTGATTACAGCTGTGCTCTACAGCCATCAATATCGGGGTGACTGATGGCTGGCTCAGCGCCAAAAAAAGGACGAATCATGTATCGATATCGCTTGAACTTTTCGATGGCCTGCTAAGATCTTTCGTGTGCTACCAAATTTGGATGGAACACAGAATCCTCATCGCCGTTCACACTAGCTTTGTTACACTGAGTTGCTGAAACAGGGAGATCTTCAGACCAGCTATATGCACCCATACTAGTCGTCACAGCCGTCTGCCAAATAGTATGGCATAGCCAGTCCTTCTCATCTCGTATCTCACGCCACTGACTGTCCCACGACACCCTTTCAACATAACATTGACTCCATGAGAAGTGGCGACCTATCAGAACTATCGAGGTGCTTTATCACCGCTCATGGTGGTCAGCCTCTCAATATTGAGATTAGTTGCAAGCTTGTCAAAAGCAAGAGTGTGCCTTCATCGCTTCAAAAGCGTCTCGACATTAGCCAGGATTCAAGAAGGAACCGTTCACTCTCGATCTCGATCTCGATCATCTTCGAAGCTTACTTGAGGAAAATCTCTTTAGGTATTATGTGAAGATATTGCTAACACAGGTATGCGGATCACGGAAAGGGGTCTTCAAAGAGATCCTGTATTTGGCCTTTTTAAATCCTAGGGTCGAAGGTTCGTTGGTCTCAAAACAGGTTGGGTGCGCCGATCGTGGTAGTGATCGCTGAGAATCCATGATGCGACCGGAATGGCTCTTGTTGTTCATTTCCCGACGGAACATTGTATCCTCGTTAGGGTCAGTATTCATGTTGATCGGTGTGGCTCTTGTCTGGTACGGCTTGAAAGCGGCATCAGCTGTAGCCCCAAAGAATCTATTCAATTGGATCGACCGATTTTTCCTCCCTGCCAGCTCACAATCGTCCCTGTCCGGCTATTGGCGTTCGGTCTTCATCCCTGTAAGCTGCAGCCATAATCACACAAGCCTGGGAAAAAGTAGCTCCAGGAGCAATAGTAGGCGGCCGATCGTTGCAAAATACAGATTCAGCTTAAACGAAACTTCAAGGTGTGGTAAACCACGCTTATGGCAAGTTGTCTCGGCTGCTCAAAAGTCTATAAGCCAGCCTGAGTTACGCAGCGGCAGAGTTTTTTCATCACAACTTCCACACCCAGAGCTAGACTTACTTGCTGGCCTTTTTTCTACAGCATTCGGATTAACCCCTCAATTCCAAAATCCCTCACCTCAACAACTCTATTTAAGAGTCTGTTTTAAATTTCAATACAATGGCAACAAAGTATAGTATCACTTTCGTCAACAATCACAAACTGGATGGCAACTATGCGTTCTTCACCCAAAAACCAATCGTGAATGGGAATGCAAATGATTCTAAGTGCTTCACCAACATCTGGATTGCTAACTACGTGCCGGATGGTGGCAACGTGAAAATCACCACCACTACACAGTACTATGCATGTAAGATGCGCAAAGTTCATGTCGCTCTTGACACCATAGGATCAGTAGCTCATATGTTAACAGGGGTTGGGAAATCCGCATTCTCCCCTGCACCGGGTATCACCATCAGTGGTGGGATGGGAAAGGCTGTCTCTCTGGGGGTCCAAGGCGGTGCTCCTGGCAGTAAGTCTCCAGAAGTCGTCAGAATCTCTGCGTACACTGATAACCTCAAGCCACCTGGCCAATGGTCAACTTCAATGGTGTTCCAAAACTCGGAACGGAGGGTGCTGATGGTGCCCCTGGATGTTTCGAGATTACGACTGGTGTAGATTTCGACACCAGTGATAACTTTTTGTTGGGTCTCGGTCAACAGGATGACAACGGACTACTGGTTCCGGCCGCCACTGTATGTCATCTTATCCCTCGGTTCTCCATTTTTCTCCTGCCCCTTCAATGAGAGAATTACTGACGCTGAATCCTGACAAGATCCACGCAGACCAAAATATGGCCACCCAGATCCTTCCTATTGTCAAGTTCTATGTTTCCAAATCCGATGCCGTGCAGGGGCAGATTGTCGACTTCCAGTCCACGAGCGCCGTCGCAGGCGTCATTGACTTCAGCACTGGCGATGGCCAGGGAAAGTTCGGGGCGATCGTCACCCACGATGAGCATGGCTCATTCCACACAACATATCATTCCCTGCCGAATTTCATGGCCAAACACAAAGACCTCGATCGGCAGTTATCGAAGCAGAACGGTGCAAGAGGAGATAATTCCGATCTTCTCAAGGTGCAAGGGGAGGTGTAAGTCTCTCTTGGTTCTCTTGTACTTTAGGCTATTTCATTTCATGCTAATGAGTGCTGTCTCTCGCGTCTAGTGACCGCCTTTCCCAGCTCGTCGCCGATCTCCTTCAAAACTCCCGCAACGTTGATTCCAAAGGCGTTGGCGTCATCCAATATGCCTACAAGGCTATCAGTATGTTCCCCGTCAAAACAACGGCTCAAATGATGGTCGCTGGGATTACAATCGTCACTACGACCCTTGCCGCCAAGGGGTACGAATTTAAGATGGAGAAGAGCTCCGTTTTCCACGGCTACACCGTTTACTTCGGCCCTAAGGGAAAGAAGAAGAGCATGAGGCTTGAAAGTGGAGATCCACTACAAGATGCTACGAATGCTTGGCTGGCTGCCATCGAGGCTGATGACACCAGCGATGGGATTACCGATGGGGGCGTGACCCGTAATAGTTGAGACAAGGCTCTGAGATCCTGGATTTTTGGTTGCGGGAACAATAAGTGTTTCTATTCCGGTGGTAAGGAGACCCCGGCATTGCAAGTACACGCGTCGATCTACGACCCTCTTATATGGCTCATGAGCGCTCTTTTCAAAGCCAGCTGACGAAAAACCTGGCGAGATGAGTTTTTTTCTTGGCTTTCACTCCGTCATGTTTTTCTCGAACCTGTTTGGCGAGATACTTCACACTCTTTTTTTCCAAGTTTGCGGCTGGACTCTCCACGCTCTTTTTGACTTTGACATGTTTGGTTCGTACACGAAGGGGGCTAGTAGCGATGATATATGCACAGATATACTTATACAAGAACTTGCTCATTTTCTACTCATGATATTAGGTAATGTGATCATGGTGTTGATTCGAGTATTATGCCAAAATTTAAACCCCACTTCCCACTGGATGATCTATGCAACGTCTCCATCCGTCCTGAAGTCCTCATCTGTAATAGTCATAATCTGGCTCTCTAGTGCTATAAAGAGGTCAAGGTGTAATAATTGATGCTGGTCATGCCATACCTGTCATTAAGTTGACCAGCCCTTTCAGGATCTGCGAGACAACTAACAACCTTGCCATGGCCAATAAGTATTTCTTTTGTTCTAGAATGCGCTGCTTAATTGGCATTTTACATGATTTATCTACCGATGACCCATGGTTCTGCCTATATACTGTCATTTTAACGATATGACGGCACCCTCGATACATCCGACTTCATTGTTTAGTATTAGCAACACAGTGCCTTTTCCTGATCATCAATAATTAATCAAAAGATCAGGACAGAGATCTAGAACGGCGATTTTGTTATTGTGTTTGGTTTTCTAAATCGTTTGATCGTTGGCAGTACCTACCCAAAACTGTCGCTATATTGAAAATATAGGACTGGGTTTGTAGACTTCCTTTCGGTCGAGGAAGTGAGGGATTGACGATGGAGCTATCATATTGTTGATAACGTAGCTAATGAGGTTTCAATTCCACCTTGACAGTACGATCTATGATTGAATGCGAAGAGAAACGAGAAGATAGATTAGCTAGTCACGCGTATAGATTTCCAATTGAGAATTGAGGTCGTCAAGATTTCAAGTCTAAGCGGTGTTTTTTTGGCTCCACGAAAAGAATACTTCCCTCACTCAATTTGATCTCGCGAATATATAGGGAGTGAAGCCAGAAGAATTAGGCGTCGGCACGGTGGTGGAGTAATGGATCTTGATCATGTTCGCTATATCTGAATCAAGAAGAGAAGCCGCGAGGATTACAATTAACATCTTGAGATACTATGGTGTATCCATGCCGTGTCTTGTTTATCCTGCTTTTAGCCGCTTCCTGATGATTTTCCTGCTTGCATACGAATAAATACCTTAGCCGTGAGAAATAGTCTGATAAAACATCTTGAACTTGGCGTTGACTCTAAGCTTTTCCTGCCACTAAGAATAGTTCGAATTACAAGCCTTTTAATCATGTTGTAGAACTTTGGATAACCCTCAGCCATGTTCTCGTTCTTCGCGAGCTCCTGAAAGCTTGATAAATTCATCCAGCATGGATCGCTGAGATGCTGATACTCTCAGATGAGATGGCAAGTCCAACTATGGGTCCATGCAAAATTTTTGTTCATGCGATTCTTCGTTTTGCAATTTTGAGGGCGAGTGGACGTCACGTGATTTAGCGTGAATAAAGTCCCAGCTTCAACAAATCCCCCGAGGTGGCGTTGTGTCATCGCAAGCACCCAAGCCCGTCACGTTAAGAATGGCGTGAATGGGTCGCAACGTGAGGGCCTACGGCAGCCGCTATACCTAGCCTTGAGTAGGCCCCGCCAGGACCCCAATAAGCAGTTTAGGCGGGCGGTTTTAGCGGCTGCCGTAGGCCCTCACGTTGCGACCCATTCTCAACATGACGTGGCAAGGAGAAGGTGATAGGTGACAACCACCTCGCGATGTGAATTCATATGTCGGATCTCATTCTGATACAGACTTAGCATTGAGTGGCTGAGATGGTGAGCTTTACCCTATGCGAGGATAATTCAATTTGCACTGTCGATTTCGGTTTTTTTTGAGTGCGTTGGGCCAGTATGCTAATACGCTCGTCCGCTTTCCCCGTGCTTCACACCAGGCCAACGTGCGTCGCAGGTACACTCGATTTTCGACACGTGAACGCTCGCTCCGGCCCAGGGTAGAAGTGCATTCAGGGCGTAACGATAAGATGCGCTATAATGCATAATCCTAAAATGCACCCCACTACACCCTCGTGTACCCGAAGCTCGGTTCTCGCAGTTTCCAGCCTTGGCGCGAGGCAAAGTTTGCATTCAGATTTGGATAGAGAAGGTGTAGAGGTAAGCGTGTACTACATTCCCCTCCTCTTCCCCCCCTCCCATCTCCCGGTCCTAATTAAGTCTGGACACGTCCCAGCTCTTGATATCTTTCGCGACGGTCACAGTCTTTCATTGTCACTATCAACATTTCACTATGGGTTGTTTCACATAAGGCTACTATGGGCTTTGTGGTGCGGTCCGATACCATCGATCGCGAAAAGATATTCCATTCCATTTACGCGAAGATATATCGAAGCAGTATGGCATACGCGAGACGTGTGAGATCGCATGTTCTGCATCCATCTTCTGGCCAACTCCCTGAGAGATCCAGCTGACCCATTCATCACAGATACCCTGATGCACTGAAATTTAACAGGGGGGGGTTTCTGCCGCGGGTGCATACACCCTAAAGCGCCCAAACTCCTGCTTGAAGCATGCGTACAACGACCAATTCCGTTGATTGGCCGCCATTGGATTAGCTCCGGGCCAATAAGGACTAGCGCTAATGTTGTTGGAACGGAAGCATCATGCAGGCATGCGGCAAAGTATACAGACTTCTAGTTGAAAGGGTGTTTGGCGTGCACCACCAAAGTGCATCCTATGGACCGCCATAGAGGATAAAGGGTCAGGAGAATCATTAAAATAGTGAGTCACATCTCCTTTCTATAATACTGCTGCAACCTGAATTCAAATCGATTATCAGAGTAGTCTGTGCTCAATGGAGCTTGCCGATATTCCAGCTGGGCTTCCTCCGCCTGGAGTAACCCCTAATTTCGTCAACCCACCGTCACTCCGAGATCCTACAATCACCGCCAATGCCGTGTTTCTCTCGCTATCGACAGTCTTCGTTCTTCTCCGCATCTATACTAGGAAATGGCTTACCAGAATGCTGAAATGGGACGATTGTTAGTAGCTCTAAGCTCTTGGACAATATTGCGGCTTATTGTTTGAAGTTGCCTGTGTAATCGCACTGGTATGACATGCTGGAACAATGTTCGAATCCTATTCACTCTGAAATATTCGACAGCTCGGAGCAGCAGCGCATTCTGCTTTACTCATTCATGGTAGGGTTACGACCACTTCCTAGGCTTGCGAAGAGACTGACTTTTATTTACAGCCGTAAATCAAGGTGCATTCGGAAGACACATGTGGGATATTCCACTTATCAAGCTGACACCATCCGTCAGCAAAGTGAGTCTACCATCCGCAACTATAATGCATGACCTCCTAGATACTGAATATATCTAGATAGTCTCAGGCATTCCCCTTGCCTACGCGCCAACCATATTCTTCGTCAAGCTTTCCATGCTACTGTTTCTCAATCAACTTTTTGGCGTCAACAAAACGATGAAGTACCTGATATACTTTGGGATCATTTTCCAAGCTTTATTCTACCTGGCTGTAGTCGGAGTGTACACGGCAACTGAGATTACCTGCGTTTCGGCCCTCAGCTTGACACATTCTTTGTGCAGAAATCAGGTGCCTCTTGCGGTCACTAAGAGCGTCATCAATGTGGTTACGGACTTGTATGTTCTGGTCCTGCCCGTGGCGAAGGTTATACGCTTGCAATTATCGCCACGAAGAAAGATTGGGATCAGCGCTATTTTCCTGACTGGGTTGCTGTATGTCAGCTCTCCCTCGCCCCAATAATGACGCTGACTTTTCTTGAAGAGCCGTAGTCGCCAGTGTAGCACGTCTCATCCTGATCATCAATCACTTTCATAGCGACGACCTATTGTGGGATGCTGCTTCTACTTCTCTACTGAGGTACGAGAACAAAATTGAAACATTCATCCGAAAAAGATTTCGTAAAATCACTTGGCTGACGGCACTATAGCTGCTGCGAGATCAATGCAGGTATCATCTGCGCCTGCATGCCCGTGATGCCAACGTTCTTCAAATACCATAGGTTTGTTGTACCAAGGCTGGGATCATTCCGTACTCCGCTTCTCGGCAAGAAGGTATCGGAGGGGACGCCACCAAAGACACTTGAGTACTTTAAAGTGAAAACTTTTCGAGGTATCGCCACCCTGGATCTTACCAAGCCTACACCCAGCATCAATGAGAGTGAGTACACCGAGGTTGAAGGGGTATGTAAGAATGCTGCTTGAGTCATCGTAGGCGATTTGAGGGCCATAGGGGCTGTTACAGCTGTGTAGATACAAGGTTAATCCCTTGTAATGATATCAAAAGCTCAAAAGTCTTAAGGTGTTATTCTTGCCTTGGATCCGACTATCGAAAGGCTGAGATTTCCACTGAGATTCCCATCTTCCAGATCCCCTCTCGAGGACCTCCTAACGATCAGGGAAGGCCCAAGCGAATCAGGCGAAGCGGCGATCCGAGTGTAAGATGGGACGGCCCGAGATACAGCTAGCGGTCTACTAAATTTTTTTTCCCTACTAAAGTCCAATGCGTAGTTCCCGGATTGATAGAAAAAGCGAGTACAAACTTCGAGATCTTATCAAGGAGTAGATTATTTCACCTAGCGAAGACGAGACGAGAAGCTAGTTCAGTATAACTGAATATTTGTCACGGCTCTGCGCTATAGCACTAGACTACACCTATTCGTCGAGATGATACCATATTCAAGCCAAGTTGACTTTTTTCTAGACCCTTTACCAAAATTGGATTTTCTTTCCCGATCCGGCACGTGAATTCGTCGCTTGCAGGCGAAAGGGTGCAACGTAGACACACTAAGCCGTATTTAGATTTGGCGCTGGCGGGTCGCATCCCCCGAAATTAGCTTTACCGGTAGGACTTTTGTCTTATGGTCTCTACCTACAAAATACAATGCTTCCTGCTGCCTCAAATATCATTACTCGAAGAGTCCTACGCTTCATATATCACCTAGTCGCGCTACATTTGTTGATATGGTTTCAGGAACACCAACGTCTTCCAGTGACGCTTGCGTAGCTCTCAATTCAGCGGGCACATTGAATCCACCTCGTTCGAGAACTTCGATCATTCTGCGTGTACTCTGTAGCCCTTCCTGTCGGATGGACCTATGGCCTAAAGCGTGAGCTCTGTTCACTGGCTGTACAACCCTTGATTGGAGTCTCTGGGCAGTGCGGGCAACTTCATACGATGAGTCAGATAGTTCTTGATATCCATCGACAAGTTGCAATGCGGTCGTTCCCAACATTTCAATGAATCTTTCCCTAGTTTTATTTGTCGCACATATGTGATCGAGGTAGTCAGTCTCCTCCTGCAGCTCGGATATTCTAGCCTCTTTGATTCGTTTCTTGCTCTTTTGGCTTATTGTCTTGTTCACCCAGTAGATGGACTGCTCGGAGTAATCTGCAGACTTCTCTGAATTGCGGCTGGGTGATGTTTAGAAAACGATGTTTATCGCTATGCATGATTCGGAACATACTGTTTTCTCCAAAAGCAATAACTTGACGCAAATATGTTGACACCAGGTACTAAAAGAAAGACTTTMCCTGCCTGTAGGTTGTGTTAGCTGGGAATTTGTCTCGGAGGTATACCTCGAGACAATTACTGTATTATAATGGTCAGCTTTCCTGCCGTGATACTCTTCCATGGATTCATGCAAGGCACGCATCTCCTCAGAGGAATGAATTTCTTCGTTGTAGCGTTGCACCTCGTTTCCCAAAACGTCGCAGCCCACACGCGTTCTTTTGGAAAGTGTTTGTATATTTTCCTGTATCTGCTGACATTCTTGAGCTTCCCGGGCGATCACGGAGGACAAATTCGCCGCTTCCTCCTGGAGGCGTTGGGCTTCTGATACTGTACGCCCAGCAGATTCTCCTACGGTGCGTAGCCTATTGATGGCTCCCTGCAAATCTTCCTTGATTGCTAGATGGCTCCATCTTCGAAGCTGACTGCTGATGAAAGATGGTAGGAGGTTTGTCCAAGGAGCTTGCCTTTCAACTTCTGCTACCTTCAGTAGGATGTAAGCGAGGATTTCCTTCGCATCGTAAGACAAGACATACCCTTTCATCTTCGAAAGCAATGACCTTCAGGACAGACCCCACTTCGGAAATGATCATGTCGAGATTATGTTTGTGATCAGACGTGTCGCCGCCGATGTTTCGCTGATCGTGTATCAATGACTCGATGCCATCGCTCAAGGCTTCTATCCCACACTCATTTTTCGTTACCCGCGCGATCAGCTGCTGAGTTTCCTGGGAGAGCTGCATATGGGCTGCCGAGGAGATCACTAAGTCAAAAAACTGACTAGCATTGACTAATAAACGCCTGGCTCGTGATGAACATCGACTCGAAGACATAGTACATTGATGGGATCAACATCAATATTACAACATCGGACACGATTCGATTTGCAATTATATCTTGCATAGCCAGTGACTGTGGTGGAGGCTGGAAGTCTTGTGTGGAGTGTCGCGATCGTGTCTGATAGGTTACCAAACGCGTGGGTGCATCGGGGAAGTATATCTGCGCCTCTCAGCCAGCAGTATGGGCTCGCATTCCCAGATCTTTCAGACTTGGCGCAGCAAACTGTGGCCAATCACATATGAGGTAGCGTAAAATTGATCAATTCGATTCAGCAGATGTATGTACTAAAAACGGAGCAGATGTCTGTATTTGGTTTGGAGGAGGGAGGGGTTGAATGATCGCTTCGCCCGCGGGACGAGGCTAGCTGACTCCATAGCAGCGAATACTTTACGTTTCCCAGATCGCATTCTAGGCTGATCAACTCTTATTAAGCTCAGTGTTCCTCTTGGGAATTTCCTTACGGTTCTTCTTACTGACCACTCTCTACATCACTCCCTCAACAGACGTGAGAACAGGCTGGGACATCTATAGCCTTCTGAGACATGGCCCTTGAAATCAGCAGTGATCAAGTGACCAAGCTCCATGACGATGCGAAGCTCAGCCTTGCCAAGAATCAGAATGTCGCAACTCTGCTGTCTTCTGCTCCATTGACGATAAATTTGATTGGCCAAGTACGGCTCCTGGCCTTTTCCGAGAACGCTATCCGGACGAAATTACAAAAGCCTAAAAAGGGAGGATTTCACCATTTGAAGTAGGTCTTGATCTCGCCTGAGAAGTAATGCTAAATCTTTTCCTCGCCCTTTTCTAGATATGACACCTTGACCGGGTGTATGCAGCAGCTAGTCAATCAGGCGACCAACTCATTTCGTACCGCAGATGAGAACATGGAGAAGATCGTGGACCTAGGACCACAGATGTTTGGATCGACTGGCCATGTGCGAACTCCCGCCTGGGGTCGTCCTTCACATTGCTGACCGCGAGGGCAGGTGACCAAGATATTGAGTATTCTGCCCGAACCAAAGACTGCGCTGCATTTGCTCGAACCGACTATGGAAGATCTCAACGCTCAGTTAGAAGAATGCGAGAACGGCGCGGTTGCTATCTACAAGACTTTTGATCTCCTAAGGCTCATTGCTGAGGAGCTCAATGAAGCAATAGGAAACCAGATAAGTAAATCTCTGGACCGATTGGCATGAGTTTATGCCCTGGTTGATCAGTGGTCCAGCAATCACGCAGGATGGCGCAGATACGGCGAAGGAACATTTGACAAGTGTTGAGATCAATGGACAATATCAGAAAGCGCTTCAACAGACCTTAGAAAAGACTACCGATAAGCTTGCTGATGAGCTCGATAAAGAACGTAAAGAGTATAAAAAGGAGTTGAAAAAGGGGACTAAAAGACGCAACGGTGGGTATCGATTGCATCCCTACCTTAGACGAGCTGACCGTATGTGATTCAATCAGAGTTCAAGGATATGGGTATCCGCTCAGCGCTTGGAGTGCAAAATGGGATTGCCACAGCTTTCAAGACAATCGTCGGCGTAGTAAGAGATACGCCTAAGATAGCACTCACGGGAGCACAGGCTATCGGTGCTTTCGGAGGAGCGACTGTTCAATTCAACAACGATGAAGGAGCTCCTCAAGTCAGCTTGAATGCTAGTCAAGCGGTGGATCCAATATACGCGGAGGCAGCTCAATTCTATGACCATATCATCGATCTTGACCAGCTCATCGCTGGTGACTTGTTGCACATGCTGCAAGAGCAAGGTGCGGACGGAGACTTGATCAAGAGCGTGGAGCAATTGAAGTCGCTGCGCGCGTCCTTAACAGGTTGCAAAAGCTCGCAGACGCCAAACATACGGCAGACTCTCAATACGGCTGCGGAGGTAAGCTTGATCGTTCCATTGCAAAGTGTCCCAATCGTGACTGACTGTCCCTGATCAGTTAGGGGAGAACATCCTATCGAAGAAGGCACTCGCTCGGACAGCAGGCGGCCCGGGTGGAGAGTGGGAGAATCTCAAAGCAGACTGGAAGAAAAGGTCAAATGCTTTGCTCCTAGAGGGGCTCAAGTTCAATGCTGCAGCGAGTGTACAGCCAGGTATGGCTTTGGGCGAGGTTTGTGACGAGGTCTAACTTCATCTTGCTTTCATATACTCACCACAAAAGTAGGACTATCATTCAATATCCACTAGCAACGTTCCTGGCTTATCCGATTCGAACTGTACGGTTGCACCGTGACCCTGATATACTCTCTTTCTGACAAGCCGTTTTGCTAGTCCAAGCTCTTCAAGCGAGACGTCAAGTCTATTTGGCAACTATAAAAACGACCTTGGAATCTACTCAACGCAGTTTGAAGGAAAACGAAGCGAAACAGCTGGAAAACCAGAAAGCCGTGGTGGAACTGACAACAAAATTGAAAACATTAAAACACAAGGAAGCCACTTTTGTGCGTTCACCTTATGTGGTCCTATACTCGCCTTGACTAATTGTTATGCGCTAGGCTTTGATACAGGTCGTGCTCCGCGAATCACTTGATTGCATCACCAAACTCCAGTTCGAGGTTGCCAATCTGCTCAAGTATTTTAGTGGCTTCTCGACCGCCGTCAATGTGATTGCCAAACGACAAGTCAATCCATTCATAAGGGCGATAAAGGCTGGCATTGATAGTGATCCCGTTGGCTATAGGTTGGAGTACGGGCCAGCCCTTGCAAAAGTAAGTTCAGGCTTGACATCAAAAATTGTGTACTAACCCCATTAGATGATCGTGAATTCTTTACTTGCTATTCGGGCTCAGTTCAGCCTCGTATTGGATAGCGCACGACTCTATGTCGCGATCTCGGAGAGCCATATTATCCCCTGCCTGGGTGAGATGTCCAAACTCGAAACTGCGGCACCGATTGAAAAACAGAACGATCAAAAAGACAAACTTGCGTCCTTCACAGCTGCAGCTTCAGGACATATCGCAGCAGAGGTCAAAAAGGTGAGCGTCCATTTTCCATGGGGTCTCAAAGAGAAGGCTGATTGTTATTAGCAATACGATGTGTTGAACCAGCAAGCTCAAGGAAGGATCACCGAGATCGTGGAAGAGTCACGTATGTTGGCTTTACCTCAGCTTCCACTTGACCAACGCCAGGCAATCGCAGAGGGAGTCAATGGAGCGGCAGAACAGATACATGCACAGATCCAAGCGAAAGGCGATGAAGAAGCTCATCTCGGAAGGAAGCTGACGCTCAACGAAATTTGACAGAATTGGAACCCTTACCGGTATCGGCGAAGTATTGGCATTGCAGGTCAAGCTTCTACTTCAGATTCGAGGGTGGCATTCCGTTGCCTGAAACTCCAGAATGTATTAATGAAGAAAATTCATCATACCATATCATTATAGTCTAATCCAAAATCGATTGCTTTAGCCTCTTTCTCGATTTTCCGTTCCATTGCTTCGGTCGTGCAGCACACAAAGCTGGGTACGTGTAGCCCGCAAAAGCTCCAGATGCTTGCCAGACTACGGTCTTCACAATTTATAAGGCGACCATGCGCAAAGCTGAACATACCGACGGGCTATGACGATATTTTTCGAAAGTATTGAGGTTAGCGCCCATCAATGCAGTGATCGTAGGATTGACGTATCGTGAGTGGGCTGTTCTCTTGGCCCTACGCAGCAATCACGCAGATACTCCAGGCTTCAGCCTCACCCACGGCGCTTTCGAGGAATCAGCTACTCCTTTTCATATCTTCCTGCTCTTGACTTTCGAGACGTCGTGGATTGAATGGATCTCCACTCTTGATTCTATGTGCAATCTAGATGTACAATGAGGTAACCATTTCATGGGCCATGGTTTTAATGGCACGGCCAGAGCTTATCTCTATCAAATCCGTGGGAATTGCATCAACCGCATACAGCCTACGTCAGTCGCGGAGGTCCATTCTAACGTCTCTGCATGTATTCTCGACACATTTACAGAGCTTGATGAAGCACTCTTTTCTTCTCGACAGCATATCTTGACACTATGGCCAGCTTTTCACGGCGCCATTGTCGCCTTGGCGCCACATCCCCCGCAGATAGTCTATGACAATATTTGGCGGTCGGCTTTGTTCGTAATTACCTGCGGCGGCTTGCCAGGGCTCGACGGGTCTTCACCACCTCACCACGATAAAGCTTGTCCGAACGGGAAGGCCGCTCCAAGTGCGAGTCTTGGCACTATTCCGACGTTCACACTAAGAATATGTCTAAGACCGACGTAATCGGTGATCACGAAAGAGGCCAAAGCTATGCCGTCTTGGAATGGACTTCGTTTAGCATCAGCCTTGGCTTATGGATCGGCTTTTACCCCTATTTCATCGAGCGCTCAGACCTGCTGCGGATTTCACATACTACTCTCGAGACTGGCCCCAGGGCGCCGTCTGGTATCTGATCTCCTCTGGTCCGGCGGTCGCGGATGCTTTCTTTGAACTCCTTCAAAATTGCGTGGAGCTCTTTGAACCTGCGTTCCCGAGCCTTCACAGAGCAATCCAAGCCAGTGAAATGGAGCTCACACCAAACTACCACCCTGCGGATCATTAATCACCGAGCGGTGGGTATAAACAAGTCCGACCCAGGAGGGTCTTTAGTCTATGGGTCAGAATTGCAAAGCACCAGCTATATAGAACAAAATACCGCATACTCATCAGAGACCCACCATCTCACTGGCTTCTCCTCGTCGGACGAGCGGTTGTCGGCATCGGGCGTGTCGCAATCTTTGCAACAGGCTCGATTGTAATGGGGAACATTCTGGTTCTGCCTGTGCCAGATATTTTCTATCTTTTTCTATTGCTCATGGCGACTACCGCTGTGCCGAGGCAGATATGGTCGGGTTTGTGGCCTAATGGGAGTGGTGGTGCGGATCTTGTTGTTATTGTCAAGTCGATTAGGCGGTATTCTCGTTAGGGACTTTCTACGCATGAGTAACACTGTGAAGAAGTTTCTAATCTATGGGGCTACAACTCTTGGCGGTCATTGCACAATCGTTCATTTCTCTCTGATGAATGCTTGCGCAGACCAAATATGAAGGATTGCGGGCAAGAGGAGCAGGGCTTTCCCAGTCTTACCTAGCTATTTTCTGTACTGGATCCTACAAGTGAACCAATGCAGGATTTCCAAGCTTCAATATCTTTAATCAGACCGCGAGTAAGCCCATAGGTGCAGCGCAACGAGAATGAATGGACAAAATTGAGAAGATCGAGCAGTCTGAACAGATATCAGCGGGAAATCTTACTTTCATGCACCATCTTTACCCTCAGCTGCGATTTCTTCCTCTCTCTGTGTATCGATTTCCCATGTTACAAGGGTTTACAATCGTTGTAGGCGTGGTGACATTTCGAATGCAACTTCTGCCAGGGATCTAAGAATGCCAAGACCGTCAAGGCTTGGCATACGTAAGTCCAATCCTTCCCAACTCCCTGAGAATCTTCTACTCGTGACATCTGCTTTCTTTTGACGTCGTGTCTCATCGTAGCATTCTCGCATCCACCTACTGGACAAAGGTACAATTCCCCTGCTTGCACCATGTTGTATATTGTGGCGCTCTCGAGACTGGTGGTCAAGACAGCGCAGAGTCTTACGTGCAGTAAAATCAGCGCTTGTGGCGCTACCTACCGGTCCTTCTCTGCGATGCACCGACACTACCTCCATCGCGTCAAGCCGGTCACTGAGATCATCCTTGTATCATGTCGGCAACTACGGAGGTACTTCCTGGCAGTCTGTGATTCGACGCCAGAGCATACACCAAAATGTCTGCGTTCTGAAATGAGAGCACCAACCCGAGCCTACTACAACCTTCTCACATCAGATGTGTACTCAAGAGGCCTGAAAATCTATTTTGCAACCTCGCAATGTTCTATGATTGTGTAACGTTGCCACGCTTGTAGAGCAAGTCGAAGATTGCGGAAGGCGTCTGTCCAGACAGTTTTACTATAAAGAAAGGCTCACGGCCACAGAGCTCTAGAGGTAGCAGACCATCCCATTCTATCGACTTCAATATTATCTACGAGAGACATCCATCTCAAGCTGAATCTTCGAAATGACAAAGGGCCGCATCAGCAATGACTGGAAGCCGGAGGAGGAGCCGGAATAGTTGCCAAAGCCGCAACCATCGTTAACAGATACTTCCGACCTTACGGAAAACAACGAAGAGAGGTCTGTCCATCTCTCGGAGTCGGTTCTTCGTCCTTTTTGGGTACGTATAAACCCTGAGATACCAAACATATCGTACACTGCGGTATCTAACCTTCATCCAGACAGCGGTCTACACAGACAAGGGTAACGAGCCCTCCGATGCCCTCAAAGACATTAACGGCGGCTCCTCCGACCTCAACAGCGGCTTCGGTGGCAACTTCGTCTACCTCTGCAAACGCCACTGGACTTCAGACCGTAGCGAAGCCCTCACGGATTTCTACTTCCACAGAACTTCTTACAACGACATGCCCAAAGGTCCAAATGCCGGCTGGCCCGACTATAGCGGTGACCTTGCTGATGGCGAGAATCCCTATTCGAGCCATATGATGCGCTGGCTGTCCTATGTCCAGAATGGAAGGAACCAGAATGTTGTGAGGGACGCTGCGCTGTGTCGCATGTCGAATGCATCGGGGGGTTCGAAAGGGAATCCGCCTGATGGGTGGAAGTGGATTAGTGCGGACTTGAACCAGAAGAGGGGGGGAGAGTACCTTTATATTGTCACTCGCTAGGAACACTGGATGGTTGAATTTGACGTTTGATTTATCGGATGCTAAGCACTACACCATTATTGTGGCTACGCCTTGACCGATCACTGCTGTTGAAGTCTTACTTATAATATAGACACTGTTTCGTGCACACGATTGTTACTCCGTACCTTAGATTTCTGGGTTTCGAACACGCTGACTTCCTTACAAGTATTTGTCCTGTCTCATGAACTTTACTGCTGTATTGATCTTGACGTGGGATCCGCGCATATAATTGAACAAGCGCAACTGCTGGGCAGAAAGCTTCCATGCGCCGCCTATCGCATATAAAAAAAACCTTCCATATTATCCTCTATTATCCTCTCACCGCGAAACGTTCACCAACATTCAAGCAAAAATCTGATTAAAAAATTGAACTGGGCCAAATCATAATGCTATTATCCTGGTCGCACAGCCAATGGATATCACTAGTGAGTCTGATAGCGCTATCTTTCCCAACCTTCATTCTAGCTGCTACGGTACCAATTCGTATCTGCCACCCGACCTCAACGCGGAGTCCAGCCCAAGCAAATCCTCTATGCCTGGCTTCGAGGCCAGATAGTCCATCGGTTAATGCATCGTCATTACACATACCTGAGTGAGTACCTGAAGATTCTTCATTATCGTATCGATATGCGCTGGTGTGGAGAATGGCTCAAATTTGAAATCAAAGTAGCAACCTACCTCAAATGCCCGACTCCACTTTCTCCTACCATATGACCAATAGCCGGCTCGGCCTCATCTTCTCCGACTACAATTACAGCCATTCCCCTCTTTCGAATAGAATCATCGATCAGACTCTCGTGGAAGCGGCAGTAGAACTGAATCATCAGTTTTCCATCAATCCGGACCTTATAAACCAGCCGCTGGAACAAGAATGGTCGTATTTACAGGAAGAACATGATTACCTCATAGGATTCGTGCCTGCGATCCCGGAATTGACATATGGCGAGATTCCATTTGTTATCACGGTTATCATTCAATGGGCACATCAGTACGCGGGTGTGGAGTGCGAGTTCGAAATTTGGGCTTGGCCGGGTGATACGAGGAGGCGGCGCAACCTGGGGAGAGGGAATTTACTTCGTGTACCGTGAGTTCTTCCACTGGCAGCTACAATAAATATAACCTAATCCATGAAAATTGGTAAGGAAGGCTGTTTTCAGGGGAAGGGGGCTGATTCATTTGAGTGTAGCAACCTCCCGAAAATGCCCGGACAGAGTTTCCCTTACCGTATGACCCCTGATCAACGCATTGGTTTAGTTTTCGACCATTATGACTACGGTGATACTTTCGATAATGAAGAGATTGAACGAGTATTTTCGGGAGCGGCGGATCGGATCCATCAAGAGCTCCTCGCTGACCCTGCTAAAGCGAATGAGACTTTGCATGCAGGTTGGGATTACGAACATAATCCTCACAGCCAAGGTGAAGACTATTATCAATTATTCCTCCACCCTGAGGCCGGGGCGATGAAGTATGGAGATATTCCCATTATTGTTGGGGTGCTGGGGCTCTGGGCGAGGGAGTGGAGGGCTGTGGAAACGAGTTTTGAGATTTGGGCGGATCCGGGGACGGGGGAGCAGAGGGGGTTGGGGAGTGGGAATTTGCTGTTGATTATTTGATTGATGTTGCTTGACGAGGTTAGTAGAAAAGAGTTGCAATATTTGCGTAAAGACAAGCCGCCAGGGTAATTAAAAAAAAGCACGCTTTGAAAAAAAAAGAAGAAAAAAACGGATTAGAATGGATATCATTTCAAGCGGGGTTTATATGTATATACAGAATCGCAGGTTGTGCAAGTGTCTACAAATCAGGGTTGGTTATAAGAGCTGCCCTTAACATCTGGTCTGAACCTGTCGTGCGATTTGACTCTGTCAAGAGACAGGAGAGTATTTTTGCAACCTATTCTCCCCTTTTTCCTTCTCTTCCTGACCTATCTCATTTCTCGCCCTGCACATCGAAGCTAGGGTATTCAGGCAACGGAAACTCATCATCCTTCCCATCATCCGGCGCCCAACTCCTCACCCACGGTATCTTCACCAGCTGCGCAACTCCCAATATCATCATCTGGAACATCCACCGCTTCCACGCCGTCTCCGGGTGCGCCATGTCCGGGAAAAACCTGGGCACCTTTTGCATCTCTATGACGTGTGGGTGGAATATTTTTTCGTAGGATTCAAGGGCTCTTGCGGGATGTTCACCGATATTGAGCTTGCTCAACTCGCCGGCGAGGAGGTATGCTCCTGTGATGGCTAAGGTGGTTCCGCAACCTGTTATTGGTGTGGGAGCATGGGCGGCGTCGCCGATACATACGACGCGGTTTTTGGACCAGGTGTCCATTTTTATCTGCTCGATGACGTGGAAGTAGAAATCTGGGGCTTGGGCCATGGAGTCGAGGAGTCTTTGGGCTTGCCAACCTGCTCCCGAAAATTCTTTTCGAAGAAGCGCTTCTTGGGTTTTGCGGTCGCTCCTTGAGGCGTCGCGCCATGCTTTCTCTTGGGCGTCATTGCAGGGCATGATTGTGAACATTGCCCTGATTGTGCCGTGGGGGTCAGGTCGAAGAGTGATTATTTTGGATCCGAGGGCTTGGTAGATGTTCCAGAAGTCGTTGTCGGTGGGTAGGCGGGGGATGGTATAGTAGACGACGTACATGCCCTTGTGGACTACCTTGACTTGTTCTGGTGGGAAGCACTGTTGCCGTAGCTTTGACCACTGACCATCTGCTGCGACTACGAGGTCGTACTCTTGCACCTCCCCTCCGCTGAATCTTAATTTGACACCCTTTTCGTCGTTTGAAAGAACTTCTTGAACTGTAGTCCCGAACATGTATTCGATATTGGGATGATCTTTCGTAGCCCTGTGGACAATCGCCGCCAGGTCTCCGCGAAGAATCTCGAACTCCGAAGTCATGCTCACCGAAGTCCCCTCATTGATAGGAAAAGGAGCAAAGGGTTTCCCACTTGGGCTTATGAACTGGGAGCCCTTCTCTGTCGTGTTCCAGCGTCGGAGTTCTTCCATCAGACCCATTTTCTTGATCACACTGATGGCACTGCCTTGCATGTCCACATTTTGGCCATAGGGTGTAAGGGACTCGCTCTTCTCAACAATAGTTATGCGTGCATCGGCTTTGGCGAGGAACCAGGCCAGGGTAGGCCCAGCGATGCCTGCTCCACTGATTAAGACGCGCATGTTGGGGCTTGAGGTAGGCGGAGAGGAAAGGAAGGTGTAGAAATCTTGAAAGGATGGCTGGATGCTCAAACTGCATTGCTGTAGTTATGAACATTCTGAAATATATATAATAATCTTTGAACAATCACCGTACGAAGGCGAAAGATTCGGGTCCGGATCATTAAGCTTAATCGTGGACACATCTCGGGTCGGGTTTTGTCCCACCCGAGCCACCAATCAAAAAGTCGCACGAGTTATCGGCCTTGGCGCACGAACCCGAATACGAGTGAATCAGGTCATGACGTCAGGTAGATTGCCACACTTGTTTTGAGGTGCTACTGAAGCGTTCTTGATAAGTTTTTGGCCTTCTTGCGATCAGCTACGATTCGCTTTTTGCGCGGAAATCAGTAGATCAACGAAGTATCATTGGACGACTCTAGAGGTTGAGGAAGCCATGGTTCAGGGAAACGGATGACTAGACACGTGAGTCAGTATCGGCACAGGTAAACCCTGGACAGGCTTGAGTGCAATGAGCCACTCACTTGCATTCGTAAATGTTGTTCGGAAGCCCTATTCACTTAAAGTAACCACTTCTTGTTTGCGCAAGCCTCTTATCTGATTACAATTTCGTTTTGGAAGCTTTGAAAACATCTCTACTACTAGTCTGCCACATCCTCCTTTCAGGGGAAACATGAGCTTCTGCCTTTAGTATATGGCCGCATGGTCCTGAATTGAGGTACAAGAGCTTACATGGAAAATTGATATCCAAAAGTGAAGACAAGAGAGACGGAGAACATGCGTATTTTCCCCTTGTCGAACGTACTCGGGAAGTTCCTTGATTCCAATATTAATATTTGACCGCAATGCATGTGACACTGACGTTCCTGATAGCGTTATCTCTACCTGTGTTGAGATATATGTGGCACTCTTAAATGCGCTCCGATTCAGCTGAGATTTCGCGTCAAGACTATATCTATCTGCGAGAGATTTACACCAAGGACATCGACATTGATACAGATATCTGGATGCGGGGTCTTGGATCCTCGACTCCAACTTTTTACATTCTTGGCAATATAAGAGTTTTGGACCAATGGTGCAGCGGGAGGCTCAGGAGCAGTATTCCTGGCAAAACGAAGGATGAATTGGCGGCGGGGCTAGCCAATTGAAAATGTTCTATGCATGCACACGACGACCAAGGTTTCATGTTACCTTACCGACGGCAACTTTTCTCCTATAATTTGACAAACATCTCTATAATACCAGTGGCGTCGTTGAAAGGTAAGTTTGAAAGGTTCCGGACCAGGTTTTTGCATCCCGGTTGCCTAATCGTGCAGCAGACCGAATGCTCTTCGTATACAAATCTATTACTCGCATGTTGGCCGACATAGAAATCGAAATTGATATCAAGCACAAAGGCTCAGCAACTATGGAGCTGGATCATCATCCCAGTATTGATCTTTCGTTGAATCTTGGGGATGAGGGAGCCAGTAAAGATCCAAATCTTGCCTTTTCAGCTCCTGCTTACCAAGACACCCCCTAACATGATACACTCATCAACATGGCCTGATTGATGGAGGAGGTTTTCAACCCCAAATACGGTTCAACGTGAGCCCTTCGTACTTGAGGTCCCACGATCTGCTATTTTGGCCCAGGGGAGAGCCGATATCATCGACCATCGCGAATCTAACGAGTACTTCGGATCACACGACATGAAAAGCGAGATGATTATGGCTACCCGTTGCGATATCTCAATTCTGCCTTGGTATGAGGCATACATTGCCAAAGCAAATATTCCAGTTTGCAGTCATCCGGATACTCTACCAATTCAGACAGCCAAGGCCGTGATAGTCTAAGATCAGGTTGTTAATGGGGTGGGGTTAAAAGTGTTACATCAGGATTGCAGCTGAAGTACGACTCTTGGCGTAATCTCATTCCCCATTTGTTTCCATGTGAAGACCAATAGAGCCAAGTGCCAAGCGGATATGTGCATTAGTGCTGACGTTCCCTCAAAACGGATCTCGGTAGGTTCCGGGGAATTTCTCCGATTGGACAACTATTACCAACATTTCGATTTGGTTGCTGACAGTAAGATCTGTAAATACTTAATCACGTGCAGGTTGGACCCAAAAGCGGGAACCAACATAGAGCCACTTTTAGTCGCATTGAGCGTCTAGACCTCTTGGCTCTAGTAAGCTGTCATGATTGTAGTGCGAACGCGTCCTACCGGACTTCTTAGTGGTCTTCTTACTGGAGGAGAAGAACTTCCTTCGATCAGCCTCGGCTTTTGTCAGCGATGCTTTGATTATTCCCCTGTTCAAAATCTTGGGCAAGTAGGCGAGATCGAGCAAATATAAAGCTGGCCGTTTCCCAGTATGAAAGGACCATCATCACATCAATTCAGCTCAATATTCACAGCGATCTCACAATTTTTCTTTTCTATTTCCTTTTATATTTCCTTTCTTCGCCATTGTCTTCCGACTTCCAAGTTTTCATTGCCTTGAGTATTCTCCTTTATTTTTCTTACCTACGCTTCTCACAACCAAGATGCAATTCACCACATTTCTTCTCGGCCTTCTCGCCGCAACCACCACCCTCGCAGCCCCATGGGAACAAACCTGGACCGACAACAAACTCCGCGTCACCCTCACGGGTCCCCACGTCCACAGATCTAAATCCGCCTTCCCTCCTTCCCCAGCAACAACCCTGCAACCCACCTCCCCCGGCCCCTTCACCACCGTCACCCTCAATGTCGGCAAAGCAGCTCCCAACCAAGCCGCCCGCTGCAAAATCCTCAACGATGCTGGCTCCGCCATCGTCCTCCAACGCGGCGCTAATACAGATATAACTTTCGCCGATGGGGGGAAAGGCCCCTGGACTTTCCGCGACGGCCCCCAGAAAGTCAGCGATGTGATCTGCGACCCTACGTTCCGGAAAATCACCCCCTCTGAGATTCAAACCGCCAATGAAATTCGTGTCCAGCTTTCCGACCCCGGTGCTGAGTTCGCTATCCAGTCTGCATTCACACCGGGCAAGAGGCAGGAGAATATCGTTAACCCCGGCCCGTTTTCGACAGTGGAGGTCATGGTGGGTGCGTTCGTGAAGAAGCAGGATTATCGCTGCGCGGTTGTGGGGAAGGATGGGAAGAGTATAGTAGCGAAGAGGGGGAAGAATGTTGATACTACGTTCTCGGATGCGGGGAAGGGGGAGTGGACGTTTTTGCAGAAGGGGGAGGTTAGGAGTGTTGTTTGCGATCCGGGGTTTAAGGCGAAGCCGCAGTGAGGTGGCTGCTGCTGGTATTTTCTAATGGGATGGACCTTTAGGCATGAGGGGTGTGCAATGAAAGTTATGATTTGTGGTTGAGAATGATTATGCATAGCGGTTTGTTTTGGTGTATTGTTTGGGAGGGTTTTTGATGGGTTTACTCACGGCCGACGTTTTATTTCTGCTTGTCATTTGATCATTAGGGATTAGTCCATATACGCTCGCTAGAGTACTCCTCAATCAGAAGTGATGTACTTGAACTTCTGACCATGGTGATACGATTGTATGCCCTTGTACTCTTCTCTTCAATGAACTTTGAAATCCGAGGTCACGACCTAACGCTGCATTCCGATCAATTTGTTGGATGCACCACACCGCGATTTCTAGATGGACTTTCATCTGCCACTCCCATCCAGGGATGCTAACCGCTGGATCGTCATGTAGCAGGATTTGGGCGATATGAAGCTCTCTTACGGAAGGCATAGGTATTCTTCCCAGTGCACAGCTCCCCTCGAATCGATTGATTGATGCGTTTCTGGGAAAATCCCGGCATAAGGACTACTGAGAAAATCCATGTCATGTGAATGCTACCGATTTATCTTCTTAGACCGAAGACGTTACTTGCATTTGATAAGAAAAGGCGATGATCATACTGATTGTATCCTTCTTTTCGCTGTACAAGATGTAAGTATCGTCCTTAGGTGAAAAGATAATAGTGGAACACTTTGGACATATAATAATAACTGACATCTGAACCATTATATCTTTGTGCAGCCTTTTTTTGCGACGATGTGTTTGGAATCACACTACAAGGCCTTCTGGCACAGTACTATTTCGTTAGTCGTCCTCGTCCTCTATAATGCATCAATTTAGGGCTATGCACAAGTTATTATTGCCGGCTAGTAGCTACTGATAGTGCACATGATGTCCTCCGTCAAGGTATTATTATTACACACTGTCTGGGTAGCAATATTATTACGCGAATTCAAATGAGCCATCCTTTGATAACAAACGTTTTCTTAGTTCGTTCCGGTGCGACTCTCGTGTAACTCCAACAACACCGACTGTCTGCAGCCCACCCGGTCTGGTAAACATCTCAAGGATCGGATCCACCTACTTTAGCATTAGATTTCACCCAGTCATCGGTAGTAGAGGGGACCCACTTCAAAGAAACCTTCCTTCTGCTCCATCGTCCCGAAGTCTAGACACAATTCGCTTACACCCGGGAATTCAGGTTTCAAAGTGTTCGGAAAAGGTCTGGAAATCCTGCTCCACTGAAGCTGCTCGTATGCAAGACCATGATCGGAGCCAAAAACTAAGTCGAGGCGGCGGATGTAGGTCAAGCGATCTACCTGCTTCCAAAGATTGAAGATATGCGAATATCCTGCACAATTGCATTAGCTCGATCAGTTTCTGATATGCCGGGCTGATAGAAAACTATACCGCATAATGTTCCCCGAAAAAGACCTTTCACTTGGAAATCCATGATATCGTCTGCATTTGAGAAGGAGAAAGTGTTCTCCTGATAGAAAATTGGTAGGGCCTCGTGGTATATGGGTTTCGAGAGTCGCAAAATCTGCATGGATCGATTGGGGTATGTCCTCTCGTCTTTGCCGACATAGATTCGAGCTCTGATGAGTGCGCCTGGGTTCTCGATCGAATCTTGAGTGGTCAGGAGATACCGATAGATCTCAAGCCGTATTTCAACGGGTAAATCCATGAAAGATCGGGGAGTTCTCTTTCCTGCTTGTCCTTTTACGAACGCATATCTTGAGAGGATTGCGAACATTGTTTCGTTCGATTGAGAAACCTTGTGGATGAGGTCCGAGACTGTGGGCAAATAACACTCAAGAGGTTCGAAGAGGAGACGAATTCTCAAATGATGACTGCGGAGGCGGATACTGGAGAAGTAGAGCACTGAAAGACTGTTCCTGTTCCTAATAAGTGTGAATGAGCTAGTTCTTCATATTTGCCGATATCTCATGCCTCCGCTCTCAATTTCAAAACCGTGTGTTGGCTGACAGAAAAGGATCTGCCAATGATGAATCTAAAGGTTTACAAAACTCTGATTGCAATTTATATTTTTTAAGTTCTGTAGGCGAATCACATGCGCATATTCCGCCAAGCTACGGCTACCCAGTCCCGCTATACCTGATCAAGATCTAGTACCTCAATCTTTCTTTTGGGCGATTTGGGAGTCAACATTATCTCCACCTATTCATCACTTTAGTCAGTAGAGTTTTCACATAACTACAATCCCTTGATACTATTGAAAATAACTGTCGAGTTATTTGCAGGACGTGGTTGACAAATATCAGCTTATGCATGATGTGAAAAGCCAAGGACCGCTAGCCCGCAAGGCGCCTAGTGTAGAGCACTGGTCTTTACGTCACTAAATATCTTCGTAATAACTTAATCGCCAGTATTCTTTTGCTCACTCGTTCAAGCAGCTACATTTTGTAAGATGGCGCACACACGTATTGCAGCCGTGACAGGCGCTAACAAGGGCATTGGTAAAATGCATGATTTTCCTTTGTGTCTTCCAATGCCAATCTACTGATTCTGAATGTCGTTGAATAGGTCTCGCTATAGTCCGCCATCTAGCTCTTCAGTATCCGTCTTCGACCCTTAACAACGGGCCTCTGCTCATCTACTTGACCGCACGTGATCAGCAGAGAGGCGAAGATGCAGTCAAAGCCCTGCAGAACGATACGCAGCTGAAGAAGGCGAAGGCTCTGATCAACGAGGGAGGACTGTCATCCATCAAGTACCATCCGCTTGATATTTCGAAGCCAAAAAGCATCACGGACTTTGCTGCCTTCCTCAAGCAAGAACACCCAGAAGGCATCGACATCCTTGTCAACAATGCCGGGATCGCGATGCAAGGGTTTGGTACTTTTTCTACCTCCCTTACCTCAAAGAAAACTGCTCATGTCACGGCGAAGATAACCATGTAGTCCAAGAAACGCTTCAATGTAACTACCACGGCACCCTCCTCGCAACCCAATCTATCCTCCCCCTCATCCGCCCCGGTGGCCGCCTCGTAAACGTCTCCAGCATGTCCGGCCACCTCACATCCAAATACTCCCAGTCCAATCTCTCCGCCTTCACCAATTCTACCACCGTCGACGAAATCACGCACTTGATGGAATCCTTTACGGAAGCGGTTAAGCAGGGCAATGAGCACCAGCAAGGATGGCCCAGCGCGGCTTACGCGGTTAGTAAGTGCGGTGTTATCGGCATGACGAGGGCGATTGCGAGGGAAGAGAAGGAACGGGGTAGTACGGTGCTTGTTAATAGCTGTTGCCCGGGGTTTGTGAGCACGGATATGACTAAGGGGAGAGGGGTGAAGAGTGTGGATGAAGGTGCGCAGACGCCGGTTTTGTTGGCGTTGGGGGATATTGATGGTGTGGGTGGGGAGTTTTGGCAGCATGAGAAGGTTATTGAGTGGTGATGCGGGGTGTTATGGGTCGGTGAAGTAGGATATTTAGTACCTCTGCGAGCATTTCTGCTTTTATCCACCCCATTTTGCTCGCTATGAATTTGAGAGCGTCGCTTTTCAAATATCAACATACGCATTCGAACGGACATCTCTTTCAAATCTCTCTTCGTGTGGTCGCTTCTGCGGTGGCCGAGGCCCAAATTCATCCTCTACCATACCCTAGGCCACTTCGAACGGATGTCCACAGTGAAACCGCCATCCAGAGGACTCGGCGCATCATCCCTTACCATCCTCTTAACCTTCACCGGAATCTCAACCTCAAATTTCTGACCCCGATCTTCTTGCCGTTGATGCTTGAAGCATACCTCCAATGTCGTAAGGTAGGCGTACCTATCATGAAGGAAGAAGCTTTTGAATAGCCGAATGGCGACGTCTCTCGCTTTCAGGTTATTGAGGGGTGGCATGCGCACACTTCCCATCATATCTTGGTGATATTCTGCGCAGAATGCGGAGCGCTCGTTGTTGAGCTGGACGATGACTTTCAGGGAATCGAGATGGTGGAAGCGAGAGAGTGCTTTAAGGGGCTCTCTTGGCTGGGAATTTGGTCAATTGGTGAGAGGAGAGGATATGGAATAAATGCTCACCCATTCTTGAGAGATGTCCACGCATAAATGCGATAATACCGAGCAACCTTGACGCAGCTCTTCTAATTGCTCATTATTCCACCACCACAGTATAGGGTTTGGGGGCCGAGGCCAGTATAGAGGAGTATGGTATGAAAACCGTCGTAGTGTTTGGTGATGTCTCACAATGGTTGGAATCACGGCGCCAGGCCCTTCGTTCAAGTCGTTGATGTGCAGTTCCTCCAATGTTGGAATCGTTTGAAGGAAGTCGATGACCGATTCCAGGGATTGACACGTCAAGGGTCCGTGCACCCATCTCGAATACTTGCGACTACCCACGCGGATCCCCATGGATAGTGATTTCAATCTCGTGAGCTTGGGACCGATTATTTCGAAGAAAGCCTGCGGACAGCTAAGACCGAGATCGAGGCGTCGGAGGTGGCTCCAGTCCATGCAGCGATCAAGCATTTGGCAGTGTTCCAGGTCGAACTCGTAGGTTTCCGGTGGGCCGGAGAAAGTCAACTCTCGAAGCGGTGGAAGTCTATCAGATTCTTCAAGCGGCAAATTCAAAGGTCTCGGAGTGGCGTTCATGACTTCCCACCTCAGCCCACGACCTCCCCAATGATACTCGAATTTTATGTCTAGACTGCGAAGGTTGGGAGATGCCAAGATGATGTGTCTGAGGTCGGAGAATATCGAGTATTGCTCTAACTTGTTTGTGATTCCTATGTCGGCGCTTTCATTCAAAATGCAGAAACTGAGACTATTGAGCAAGGGCGACGCCAGGAGCCGTCCATCGAGAGTGCCACGGTCATGATTGGTGACTAGAAGCTTGCAATTGGGATGGTGTTCTTCGAGGTTGGTAAGTACTGGGACAGAGATATCCCTGTACAGATCCCATCTGCTCCACGGTCAGTGACCTGCTTCCGATGTAACCGTTACCCTTGTCTGGAAACAATCGAGATGGTGATGATGAAAGCATACGTGAAACTTTTCAGACACTTCAAATCTTTCACTATCGCAAGAATCTTTCCATCAGAGATCGCGTGGCCGCTCTTTGGCGGGGTATTCTGATCCATTTTCCTTCCTCTATACGTGATCTTGAGGTGTCTGACGTAGTTGACAATTTCGTCGAATGGATCAAGAAGTCGCTTGGCCCAACCGCGAGTTGCTTTACGATGGATGTAGTCTTCCCTCAATATTATAGAACGGAATAGGATTGGATCACATATCGCTTTGAGGGAGGTGCAAGTGGCTCGCAGTGGATGAAGATATTCAGACGATTCGGCATAAAGCTAACGGAAATGAACATGTCTGAAAATGATTCTCGTTTGCGAACGAAATGTTGGACTTACGAATTCGACGATGACAATGATGACGTCGGGTCCCAATGAAGACAGTAAATTACTCCGGGTCATTGTCGCAGCTCTTCCTCGCTCAGCATATGGGAAATTTGGACAAATGGTCGATAGAAGTCGGCCAGCAGAAAAATACAGCGGAGGCATGCATTTTGATATAACATCAGGCAGCAAGATTCATTGTGGTGGCTGAAGCTGATCCTGACCGATCAGACCTTCGGCACGCGTGACTCCTGATGCGGAGCGTCCTAGAGCCAATAAAGTCATCTTTGTTGAAGCAAGTCATTATTCTGAGTTTGATCGAGGACTATTCAGGCGAACTCAGTGCAATTGTGGAGCAGAAGGAAGATCTATTGACTCCTCTCAAGATGTGTCATCGGTTATTGTCTAGGTCTAATCAGGCTAGCAGCATCGCTAGGTCGCCCGACACAGGGAAGCTGCAGCCGAGCTTAAGCCGCCAAGAAGACTTTGAGTCAGAGGAAGGAAAGTCGACTTTGCACTGTTGCGCAATGTCAGATACCCTCTCGTTGTTGGAGATATCCACCGATGGTTAAATATCTTGATCTTATCTTAATCATCACGTCCTGAACCGAGCCCTTCGTCCTTCATTGCATGCGTTCTACTGCACACCGCCTCAATCACTGAAACAGGAGTGTATGTCCTTTTTTGAGTCATAAGGTACAACATTGGCTCCCAGCATAGTCTAGGATACTGATCTTTGGATCGTACTTCCTCTGCACAGCCTTCAGCCTCCTAGCACTGTTCTTTTCATAATGCTGAGATTTTCGTGCGTCGAGCATGGATGGACCTAATCTAGGTTATGTGTGTAAGCAACGATGTCTATCTACCGGGCCTAATATTGTCTTCGAGGATGATATGAATTGACCTAATTGACTGCCCCTTGGTGGGTATTATATGAACGTTATTTATCACCAACGATCGCTTTTGTCGGTAGCAGATGGCTCGGAGGCATGTATCTATGGAGTCACTCGCTTCACATATTTTTTTCTTCCCGCTGAAAAGCTAGTTCCTCTATAATAAAGGACTTATACGATATTCTTCGCATAGAACGCGCTATTATACTGCCCCGAAGATAGATCATCAACCTTCACCACTTCCTCCCGCTCGATGTCCATTTCGATCGTTTGTCTTATCCTTCCCGGAGGTAAAAGGTCCAGCTCATGCAGCGGATCATGATTTTCGCCGTTGGTTCTGCCCTGGATTGAAAGCTTGGGACCTAAGCGGAGCTGCTCGCTGCTCGTATGACGGGCGTACCCTGACCTTCTTTGCCGGCTGTGTTTACTGTTGGTTGATGAGATCTTTGTCCTTACTCTGTGGACGAATTGGAGGAAGAGAGGGCGTAAGGTGGGACAACAGGCGGCCCAGATGATGACGTTGACCTCGTTTCTATCATTATTTGAGTCGTCAGAAAAGATTCCAGATCGGGGTTGGGGCTAGACTGACGCGTTCCAGATGAGTAATTTCACCGTTATCCCTAGACAGCTCAGCACTGGGATTAGACGACGTGTCAATCCTTTAGGAACTCACAGGTAAAATCTGATTCTGCTGTCAGGGTTGGAACGTACGAAGTCTTGACGAAGCCGCAGATACCGGAGCTGAAAGCATTGAGCTGATTCTAGCTGTTACATGAGGGATGGGAAGAAAACGTACAAGATTCCCAAGCCGAGCAGCAAAGATAACATTACTTTCTTTGTTCGGGACATCTGAAGGTTCCACACGATGGTGATGGGCGTTAGGGACAATGCAATGTCAATGAAAGCAAGATAAGCTTCATAAGTTTAGCGCTCGTATCTAATACCTGCAGAGGCTCAAGATGGGTTCATACACGCCCCTGCTACATCAAAGTTGTTGACCTTCTTAGCGTCCCAGCATTTCCCCGTTCCAGGCACCCAAAGTGCGCTGGGAGGCGAGCACTGTCCCATCAAAGAGTATATAAGCCCGAATGCCATCAGTATGGAACTGACGGCGCAGAAGATCAAGAACCACGTCCGTTTTCTGCTGGGCCCTTGAAGCCTGTAGATCAACAACGCAACAGAGACCTTGCCAGTCGCAAAGGCAGCGATACAGAAAGTTTGGGATACCCAGTTCAGTTCCAGGACGTGAGACTTTTGCGCTGGGTGAGGGTCCAGGTAGAAAACATGACGAGCGCCACCAGCGAGAGCGTATGCAGTGAAAAGCGCCGAGAAAACGAATGCTAGTATCTGCCCTCGCAAGTCAGCCTCCGCCAAATTTCGAACGTGACAGCAACTTTAATATTGGGTAACTGACCAGTGTGAAAAATATTACCCAGTCATCATACCAGAGATTGCCGGTGACTTTGGTTCGTGTGTAGAATCTCAGCGCAACAAAGATCGTCGAAGCGACGCATTCTATCCAGGTCACGGCGAGTAGCTCGGAAGCTCTGTTCTGATCACCCCCTGGAGGAGCCACTGCGCTAGAGCTCATGCTTCGAAAAGCGTGTTGCGCTCTTTCTGTTAATTATTGACGATGTAGTACAAGAGATAAAAGAGAAGTGGGTTCTCTCTTGCTTCCATGGCGTTAAGATGGGAAACGATCTTTCGATCGACGAGTGCCAATCCATTACTTCGGTTCGATCATGGCACGGCTTTGATAGTGGCGCAGCTGCAGTCACTCAATATGCATGTACCCCGCTGCAGCGTTCAGGAGGAATGTCGCTAAGAGCCGTCCAATCAAGTACTAGGTTTATGGTGGGACGCACTCGAAGCTGATTCGCTCATCCCCTGACAGAGGATCGCGGACCATATGCAGTTATCTAAGGATTGCGATCATCGAATGAAAAGCGGGGTCTTGGGCGGATTAAGTTATGATCAGCGCCATATCTGTCGAACCTGCATGTCGGAGAATCCTTCCCGATGCCCAACGCCAGGAACGGAGGGGGTGGACGGGCCGTCGTGAAACATGAAGGATGTGCTGGGGACGGAACAATGACGTGATTATCTCCCACCCGACAAACATGGGATTACCGTCAAAACGATTGCGCCGCACAGACGGTGTTCGCACAGAGTTCTGCTCAATACAAAAATCAAACTTTTTTCTCATCAAAGCTACATGACATCGCCTTACAGTCATGGCAGATATCTTGGCACAGCTACAGTCGATAAAAGCCCACTTGGCCGGAAGCGATGTCGTTGAGCTTGATACAGTCTCTCGCTTGGAAGCTGTCAAGATTGCTCGAAGTATCTCGATAGATTTGGAAGACCCCGGGGATTTGATTGACAGGATAATCTACCAGGTACATTTACCACATCGGTCTTTCCATGTTATCGAACGCTTTGCAATATAACGTTGCAGTGTAAGACTGATTTCACATCAGCCGGCAGAAAATATCTGGATCCGCATAGCAGTAGAGTTAGGCTTGTTCGATGTTCTGAACAAGAGTACGACTTCTCCAAATGCGCAAGTCCTCGCAGAGGCAGTCAGCGCAGAGGTGACGCTGCTGGAAAGGGCTCTTAGAGGACTTGTTGCTATGCATGCTATTTGCGAGGTTGGTGAGGATGGCTATGGTCCGACAAAGATCTCTAGAGCGTTTGCAACTGACAAGGGGACATCTATGTCCCGAGTATTGTGAGATAACATCTCTTCAACCTCATAACCATCACCGTTTCCATGTACCATCCCCATAGCACTTGTGATATCATTCGGAAAGACCGTAATCATCACCAGCTGTACCTTTTCTAGAACGATAACGGATCTGAGAACAATCACTGATCGAATCTTAGCGTTGACGCCATCCATCCGACTTGGTACAAACTCCCCGAGGTTCTTACCTCAACAAAATACCACTGTCCGGTCGACCCAAACTATTCAGGAATGCAGCTCGCCTTCAACACCAAGGATAATTTCTTCGCGTACCTTGCTCGAAAGCCGGAAATCTTAAAGGATTTTGGCGTCTTCATGGCCTCACAAGCTATTGGCCGTCCGAACTTCCTCGACATTTACCCTGCAGCAGAGCAGTTGATTAAAGGTTTTGAATCCGACAAGAATCCCGAAGGTGTAATGCTTATCGATGTCGGCGGTGCTACTGGGGAGGAAGCCCTTGAATTCAAGCGTCGATTACCGGCCGCCCCAGGTCGTATGATTGTACAAGATCAAAAATCGGTTATCCAACAGCTACCAAACACCCCGGGTCTTGAAAAGATGGTGCACAACTTCTTCACCCCGCAACCCGTTCATGGCGCAAGAGCGTATTACTTCCGACGGATTTTCCACGATTGGAACGATGAGCGCTGCCTGGCTATTCTGCGAAATACGGCCTTAGCCATGGTTCCAAGGTATTCAAAGTTACTGATTAATGAGCTTGTCGTACCAAGGCGCGGGGCGAGTTCGTTCGCGACGAATCAGGACTTGAATATGATGGGGTTGCTTTCGGCTCAGGAGAGGACAGAGGAGCAATGGCGGGAGCTTTTACCTGCAGCTGGCCTTAAGATAGTTGAAATATGGACTCCTGAAGGGGGGACAGAGAGTATCATTGAGGCAATGCTGGAGTAGAAGAACAGCGATGAACTGACGTGAAAACTATGATACGGTAACCCAATCGGAAATTCTGGTTATTTTAGGTTCTTGTTGCCGTGTATAGCTTGTATGAGATCGAAGACTTACCACCAATTTTAAAATCAACCTCTTGCAGACGACAAGACTGCATCGAATATTCGATATGCGAAGTATTTCATCCACGAAGGAATGCTGTAAACACGATGGTATCTTTATTTGAATGCACATGCACTTTACCTCTAGCTTGCATTACTTTGTCTCAGGCAAACGCGACGCCTCTCTTCTACGCCTTAATCTCCATCAGTCTGACCAAAGTATATTTCTTCTTTTACTTTCCATACTAGCGCTGAATATTTGAAAAAAGTAGTCGTTACTGAACAACGCTGTTAGCTTTGAAAAGGGAAAGATGTCCCAATTATCACGAGAGAAATTTGGCAAGTTTCTGAATCAACACCAAGCCCACGGCAGTCTACGCATCGCTTAAAGTAACCTGCGTCAGAAAAGGCCACCTGTCCTTCAACTTCCCCAAACACGCAAGAAGGAGCGATGCGGAGACGGATTATGGCAATGGGAGCTCGTAGCGTTCACGACCTGTATCACATCTCTTACAGCTATCGTTATTACTGTGGCCGTCCATCACGACAAGCCTCCACCAAGCTTCCCGCTTGGCGTTACGCTGAATCCACTCGTGGCAATATTCTCCACTGTTATGAAGACGACCATGTTATACTGTGCTGCAGAAGCTGTCAGCCAGTCAAAGTGGATCTGGTTTCGTAGTAAAGCTCCACCTTTATCTGACATTGAAGTGTATGATCAGGCTAGTAGAGGGCCCTGGGGCTCTTTGAATATGTTCTCGCGCATTCGCTGGAGGTATGGCTTTTGCATATGGCCAACATGAATTCAATATCTTAATATTCAATTAGAGGCTGGTCCGCTCTTGGAGCTATTGTTATCACCTTGTCGGTAGCGCTTGATGCTTTCTTACAGCAGATCATTCACTTTAAGGAAGTCCGAATGATTGATGACTCCGAATCCGTCGTCCAAGTGCAGCGGCTTTTCTATCATGAAAACACCAGCACCCCGATACCGCAGAAAGCAGTTTTTGGTGCACTTTACGATTTCGAACCCCTTGGAACGGTTTTCAACTGTCCATCTGGAGACTGCGAGTGGAGCCCTTACCAGTCTCTAGGCATTGGCCAGCAGTGCACCCATATCGAGGATTACGTTCAGTTCGACAACTCATGCTTCTATGACGAGACCAGCACTTGCAGCATTTACCTCGACTTTCTATCCCTTCTATTTCAACTATTCCTTACAAGTAATCTTTCACAAGCTCATTGGACAACGACTGATATATCCACTACCGGGCCATTGCTCAAAATACAAAATATTGGAATCAACCTTGCATACATCACTCGTTTGTATCTATCCCCGGTGAAAGATACAGTAACGAATGCGTGAAATTGTCCATACGACAGTGGAAACAGCCCAGAGAATATATCAGCCTGTATTGACTGGCTTCGAACCCTTGTCAAAGCAATGTATGCACACTTTACTGGTGTGTTCATCAGTATACAGCCAATGTAAAGGCCGATAAGTTTACCGAGAAATATCTGAACTCTTGGGCGAATAATACAGCGCTCAACACCTCCAATGTGATGGGTTCTGCCCTCAAAGCGTACGAAATTATCCCGACAAATGAAGATTGGAACGACATTGTGGTCGAAGTCAACAACACATCTCCACGCTCTCATCCTAGGAGCGCTGCCCAATCAATCTCTAAGCAGGACAGAGATTCAAATATAGAGCCCTTCACCTTCCAAATTGAATTCGAGAGCCATACAGCCGCAAGCGCTTGGCTTTGCACTTTTTTCAACGTTAGTCAATCTCTAAATGAGTCTCTCTTTCCAGCCAGTGAAGCAACTTCAAGATTCGATAATCTAGCCTTTTTCTTCGAACCTGATCAAAGCCTACCTTCGTATGGAACCGAGCAGGATGACAAGATGCCTCAAACCTTGTCCAAAATCGCTTGGTCGATGACGCAACTCATCCGTCGGAGTTTGTACCACACAGGCGGAATCCTGGATTATCTACCTCCAGACGATAGTTTCAGGATACCTGCAGATGCATCCGTAGCAGGAACCGTCTTCAGAACCTCGAATGTAGTTGGAGTCCGCTGACAATGGCTGATATTCCACGCGGTACTTATTACAATGACTACCATTCTCACAATTACAACGGCAATAAGAACCTCTCGACAGAATACCCCGGCGTGGAGGTTGTCAACAATTCCTCTGATGGTGCATGGACCATATTCTTTGATAGAGCGTTCAACAGATGCCCTTGATACAGAAGATCAATTGTATCGTATGGCCAAACGCACGAATGCGACTCTCCATTCGACTTCTGAAGGCTGGAAGCTCCAGGTACGGATGTCCTCCAGTAACCTTAAGAACTCATACTCAAATTCCGGTACGATGCAGGATAAGATAGAAGGTGTCACCAACAACAGAACAGTACCTCAAGCTGACTCCTCGCAAGCGGATGACTTCAGGAACACATTGCGCGGAAGTACCAATTTTGAATCGACAACTTTAGCTGGCGCACATCCACCGACATCCGTGATAACAAGAGTCACGAGATCCCGCTCTATCTAAGAGGATCCCAAACGACGCTGAGCGGTAGACATACCCTTGCAAGGCTCTCAGTCGTAGAGCTTCAAGTAGAAAAATGTGTACATTGCTTTATGATTGGTATCTCTGGTATGCGTTAGATAATGCCTAGGTAATTCAAAGCGAATATTTTAAGCCCTGCAAATCAGAAATCGGGCGAACTATACTGCAGAGAAAGCAACATACAGCTAGTTAGAGTGCGTGTTGAACAACCTCCGTTGACTGAGATCTGCAGACTCAGCTGCAATTTATTAAAGCAAAACCTCTCAAATATTCGAGATCTGACCTCGCGCACTCGTTTGCGTGGGTTTTCATTAAAACGAAGTTTCTACAGATCATCTGGAGTTGATGGATGGGAGATAGACTTGTTGCTAGTACTGTATACACATGATTGGGTAAAAGAACCTTCTTTGTGTCTGGGTAACTTATCTTGCAATTTCCTTGGAGTAGCATACGCACTTGCTCCCCCTCTGTTTTGCTCGTGACTTCCCCGTGAAAAAGAGAAGGAGAAGTTGAGCAGCTAGCTAGCGACTTTAGCGCCAAATGGAGGGCAACTTTTGGGTAGCTCGAGCTATCTAACTCGCTCGAGAAGTTCCTAGTGTCATTTGAGAAATGAGGTTCGTTGAGTGATTACTGTGTTAATCATTTGGCCATCTTGACCAGATTATGTGAGCGATCTCTTCCAGCGCCTACGCCTACAGCTCCACCTATCTATACACAAACGGTACCACGAGTTCTATCCCCAATTACCCCTGCACTACCTAGTAGATTAAACAAACGTCTCATCGTATCTACATGACAATGGTAGACCTCTCGATCGAATTTATCAACCTATGGCTAGGTTTTCCTAGCCAATCAAGAAGCAATACGTATATGCGCTGGGATCGAACCTGGACGAGCAAAGGTATCCTGGAGAAACCTCGTGACCTCTACCTTACTCGTTATGAGAAATCGGTGAAATTGAACCATGTATATACAATGGGTTATTTTGTCTTCGCGTTCTGGCGTCATCGTTGAGGTCATATGTTTATACCATATTACCAAGATTCAATACCTGCACATGCTGCAGGCTGATGGGTTTTGAATCGAAATGAAAGGGGAAATTTGATTGGCTAATATGGCGAGGCTGCGTTTTGCCCGTAGCGGAGCCTTAAGCAGCTGCCCGCAGAACCTAAGCCACCCGCCATCTCGGTCGGCTTTGCAGGCTCCACGACTATCAAGCGATCAGACTCGAAAGACATGATCTGGGCATTGCGATATTCCTGATTGAGATGACCAGTCATCCAGATCCGATGTGATAATCCCCTCTGCTAAAGAGAAAGACAATCCGCGAGTGCGCGTGAGGGTCATTGAGCTCGACCTATCTGGACGTGGAGGCACCTCTTAGACAGGTTATAGTGTTGTCGAAATGAACCAGTGAGCTCCCGCCCACATTCGCATTTCATCTCCTGTCATTGTGGTTGTCTTCCTGTTGATGCAAGTTAATCCGCACTGACGCTGTAGAACTCTATGGAGTCTGGCTGTTGCAGAATTAGAGGACAAATACAAGCGGCATGTTTCTCATTCGAGTGTAGACATCGATGATCTTTGTTCCGCTGCTCGTGAGCGTCAGCGTGGGTGCGTTCAAAAACAGTGGAGATTGAAAGGTAACACTAGGGAGCCTCTGCTTTCTTCATTATGATTTCAACTATGCTGATACACAGCTTAATTAGCTGTTGGGCGCAACAACTCGACTGTCGTTGTACGAGATATCTTCGCAAGAATGATCGTCTGGGTCCAAAAGTTTGTAGATGTCGGCGAAATCACTGTCAATTAGAAATATAGTCAGCCCGCGCTTCTCATTTTTTGGACTCAGTCGAGATTGGCTGAGATACCTTTATTGCACTTCGTTTGAGTTGTGGGAGGGAGTCACATCCAGCCTTATCCAGCCCTTACGATACCCGAGACTGCATTAGGGCGCATGCAAGTTCCAGAAGAGGCAGGTGGTGCGTCAACATAGCATAAAACATAAGCCTCCCCACTCGTCGCAATTGCTGATACTGCTGGAATCCCGATCTCACTTACTGCACCAATATGGCAAAAAAACTATCATGCTAGTATGCAGTGGCATAATTATTATCTGCTAACTCCATTAGCTCCACTTCTCGTGATTCTCTGCCTCGTCATTTGGATTTACGAATACGTGAAGTTGTTCAATGAGGAGAGGGTCGAGAAGAGTTACGTGGGGAGCACTATATATGTGGCCATACAACTTATTTCCATGTCGATACTTACTTTTCCACTATTGCTGCTGGGCCCTTTTCAATCACTCATCACTTTACCCCTGCATATGCTCCTCTTGGTACCGTTTATAATAGGTCAAAGCTTAATCTGGAATCCGCTTATCGAAGGTATTGTACCTAGCGCTTACCTCTACTGGAATTCTAGGGTCTATACAAATCTAGACAATGTTAGCCGAGAGATCCGAGTGCTCGACATCCTACCAGGCTCTTCTTCTGATGCCATGAAAATTCGAACTTTAGTCATTAGTCTCGATGAACGGCACGAGCGACCATTTTGCGCACTATCGTATTCATGGGGGGGACATTATATGTTGCGCAGAGTCATCAGCGCCAATGGACAGGCATACTTCGTGTCCGTAACCGTTTTCAACGCCCTCAGGGCCTTACGACACGTGCGAGACGTCCGGAGAATTTGGATCGATTTCATCTGTATCAACCAAAGGGATGAAATCGAAAAGCAACATCAACTGTATCTAATGGGGAGTATCTATTCAATGGCCGACACTGTTTTTGTCTGGCTTGGGAATTCTACTGCTGATACCGAGCAAGCCTTTGATTTCATTCGAGAGGTAGCTGAAATTGCGGAGGAACGTGTCTCAGAACTTCGGCCGAGGACAGAAAGTCAGCTGAAAGCTGTGCAAAAGCTTCTATTACATCGATGGTGGTCGCGCGTTTGGATAGTCCCGGAAGTCACAAGAGGGAACCGTGTGATCGTTAGGTGTGGGCAGTTCCAGCTGCCCTGGGAGATTCTCTCAGCGTTTCTGCTGCGTTCTAACCGAATTTTGGGTGCTCAAATTCCTTCCAGATTGATTAATTATTGCGGATGCGGTTGTCAAAATGAGGAGTCCGGATTATACAGACCCGCCGAGGGATTGGTTAGATCTCGCTCTACAATTTCGCCAACGTGTTGCCAGTCGTCCGCGTGATAAGCTATTTGCGCTGCTTGGACTCTTGAAGACTACACCAAACCAAGAAATATTAAAGTCATATACGAGCACTGATGACAAGGAGATATTTGCCACCTTCCTAAGTCCAGAATATGAAAATATGTTCTGGGGCGAGCAATTTGTCATTTCGCCACTTGTTCAAAATTTTCACTTCAAGGCAGACGGTGATCAACCAGCCGTCTGCACGATCGGATCAAAAGGGTGGAGATCATTGAAAGTGGAAGGCTGGAAAGCTGATCAAATTGCCACCGTAGCTAAAGCGCTTGAGGTAAGTAGTGTATCGACGGGCTGGACGAGCATTCAAGAGATCATCCGTGATTGGTGTAAGCTTGCTGGTGGTCCATGGGAAAGACTAAATCACCAGGATTCAATCCGTTTTCACCGCGCAATCCTGGCAGAGCCTGAGGATATGGGATTCTTCATCAATGCGGGCGCCAATCAAAGCGGCGCGGCCTATTATTTCGAGTCTCAATCCACATCTTCTCAGGATCCTCAGGATAATGTATCTGAGATGACATCACGGCGGCTACGTGAGCTTATCAACTTGTGGGTTGGCCGTCGTTTTTTCCTGACTTCGGGTGGTCATTTCGGTCTAGGTCCAGCCAAGGCTGAAGTTGGTGATCCAATCCGCGTCCTACTTGGGTGTCGAGTTCCTGTAGTCCTTCATCCTCGGGTCGCGCTGTCGTTCAAGAGACTAGGGGAAGTGGATTTCTACTCCTTTGTTGGACAGGCCCATGTTGAGAGTCTAATATATTATGAAGGAGATTTGCAACAGGATAGAAAAGACAACGAGATCAAGGTGGAGGAGTTTGAATTACAGTAAAACTGGCTGAGCGCATCGGATATGAGCGTCGTGATATCGTAAGAAGGTTTCATAAGGCAGATCTGGATGGGAGAGAAATGTATCAAAACGTTCGATCTAGGCGGATACTAGAAAGATTTTCTGTGGGCTTGCCGCAAACCCAAAATGATGACAGGATAATAACTCCGCATAGAAGCGCCATCCCGCCGGGGCAGATCCCATTCAAGCGCTTTCCTCTCTTGCGCCGATTTGATTGAAGTTGCTTTGCTCCTTACCATTTTCTACTGCAAGGCCACCACAATACCCAGATATGCTCGTCTTTCTCTGGCTCTTGTCCTGTATTCTGTCATACGGTGTTACTGGCATTGCGCTAGCTGATTCTAATCCTTACGCAAGAGACAATGACAATTTCCTTTCTAACGAGACTTCCGAAACAGGTCTCTCATGGCCTTTGATCCTTCCATATGACTGGGAAGATCGCGTGACCGGAATGTACTATAGGTATGGCTTTAGTGCACGCCGGGTGAGCCTACCTCGTAAGTCCACCTTTCTACAGTTCGCAGCTCTATCTCCGCGCCCTACTTCTTTCATCTTGAAGTTCGTAAAACTAAATTTCAAGTGAAGCGACCGAAATAAGGGAGCTACTCCAACTTGCACATGATCTCGCAAGCCATGGCGCTGTGCAACACGGTGTTCAAACTTTCTATACCATTCAGGACGGTGAGCAGCGCTTCAGCGCGAGTACTGGGATATTGGAGATTAGAATCGCGAATTATAACGGGAAGCTGTTCACTTGGGGTCAATTGGTGGGGGTTATAGCAGGGTTAGACGTGCTTTTGTTCAGCGAGCAGATGTATTATAAAACATGGTTTGAGTTTTGGGGGACGTGGAAATTGTGGAAGGGGCCGGCGTTGGGGAGGGGGAAGCTTTTCAAAGCGGTGACAAGGTCTGCTAGCGCCTGACTGATGCGAAGATTTAAAAATTTGGGTTACGGGCGCTGGTTGAATGTAGACTCTGTTCTGCGAACAACATAAAATTTCTCACGAAGTGCCCGGAGCTTCCAAAGCCTGGGATATAAGTTTTCCAGGGACTAGATTATCAGTTCGAAGCCTACCACGAAATAAAATAGCTACCGTAGATTGTTAGCGGTGCAGAAATACGTGTCCAGATTATATCGCAACCCGAGCTTCCAGTCGCGTAATAAGTTACTCATCGATACACTTTTTGTTCTCTTCTATATATACGATGGAACTTCTAAAGTGAATATTTCGCTTCTGTCACCCTTCAAAGCTGCTTCCATGTATGGAATAGCTGCCACTTTTGATCTGTTCGCTTCGGGACTTAGGCGGTCGCCGAATCGTTGTACCTCCCATCGGATTCCCCATCCAACATCCACACTACCCCTTTCCCACTCGGCAGCGTTATCCTAGTTGCGTCCTCACTACCCATTCTCCCTGCCCCCAAAAAATGACCCATCGGCTCCCACCTCACAAGCTTCACCCACGTATGACCTCCTCCCTGGTCATCCGGGAATTCCAGCCCCACCTGCCTCCTCTCCACCAAACATTGCCCCATCACTATGACCGCCGCCTGAACCACATTTAGCAACGGAAAGCTATCAACTCGAAAGGCATCCCTGTCTTCAACATCCACGTGCAAAGCGCATGTTGTTGGACGCGGGAGGATCGGGTCGTCGAGCCAAAACCACTTTGGTAGCTGTTCGAAGTTTGGTCCTACGCTGGGGAGGTGTCGGCCCCATTGTTTGGGACCTCGGTTGCCGACCCGCCATGCGATTTCTTCTAATGCAGCGATGAGGGAGATACAGTCACCTTGGAGAGGGAGGACGTGGACAGGTGGATAGCAGATCCAGGATGTGGTGAGGGTAGAAAGTAGAAGGAGGAGGAAGATGATGGGGAAGGATGAGAGGGTTTGGGGGCGCATTGTCATTCGATCAGATTTTCGGGCGTGGGAGGTGACATGGAGGATTTGGGGTTGACAAGATCAGATTCAGGGACGAATGGATCAATGGGCCATTGCTGGCGCATAAGAGGGGGGAGGAGATGGAGACGAGCTGCGCGTAGACGAAATGCATGCTTGGCAGGAAGAGCGCGTAATAGTGCGGTTCTGCCGCTGAAGAAGGCAGTCCATCACTGGTCAGAACATCTCTGGGAACCCAATGTTGAGTCTTCAGAGGCGAGGGACTGAGAGTCTGATGACTAAGAGTCCCGCCATGATCGTTATTCAGCGCCTATGATAGTAAGCCCTATATTCTACAAGGGAGATGATCTGCACGACCCACATTTAAACCGAAAAAACACCACTTGAAACCTTGAAACTTCGCGGTTGTAGGTAGTGCTTTGAATTTGGGTTGTGGTGACCTGCATTAGCTTCCAGTAGGAGGTTAAGCTCCGACCATATCCGAAGGAACGCTGCAATTTGTGTGGCTCTCCACACCTCCTTGAACTTGCTGCGGCCAATTATTCCATTCAGTTCAATGTTCAACATGCATGTATATTCTAGTTCCTGCGGGGTGCATGCTTCGTGATGACTCCTTGCATTCTCTGAAAGAGTAACAACCTCCTCCATAAGAAGCCGACGAACCTTCCCTCGACTCATGAACCCACCGATTACTTCTTCTCCTACCATCTCCTCTTGTCTCGCTGCCTGATATGTCGATCTACATAGCTTTTGTCTTTGCATTCAATGTTGCTCCTTTGCTGGCAACAAATACAGCAGGAGAGCCTACTGATCTTGCCAACTGGCCGCTTTGCGCTGTGCGTTTCTGACATTGTTCTTACTCGTTTGTAGTGGCAAGTAAAAGTATTGCTGACGTTCAGATATAGCAAAGATGCATTCCGCAGGGTTTCGGTCCTCCTGCCGACTGCAGTAGCCTTTCAAATCTCACTTGTATTTGTGAACAAGGAACCTTCACCGCTCAGATTGCGGAATGCGAGCGCCTTGGATGCAGCTCGCAGGAAAGAACAGGTCAGTAGAACTTCCGACGGAATGAAGCTGGCACTGCTTTTGCAATGTTTGACACTCGGCGGCCGCGTGTAGATATTCAAACTCTCAGCAACCGCCTTTGTGCGCCCGTCGGTGGCTTTGGGACCTCACTATTAGCAACAATATCTGCGATTTTGAGCACGAGTCAAATCTCCCTTTCTGCGACGCCCACTGTTCCACCAACTGCCACGGGAGCAACACAAGTCTCCAGTGTGCTCGCCACAGCATCTCTGGCGCCAGATTTAGGCAACCCAGCGTATATTCTCAGCTATCCTGCCTGCGCAGTAAGCACCCAACCCGTTTTTTCACGCGACACTTCCTTGAGCTTATACTTCTACAGCAAATTTGCAATAATGAAACTATAGTCATTGGCCGCCAGGTCGGTATGCCATACGGCGACACATCTAATATACGCGTTGCATGTAGCCCTGAATTCCGCAGCGCCACCGCCGGCTGCGAAGCCGCAACTTGCGATCCGGCTGAATACCAAAAGACTCAGCTCCTTGCCCAACAGCTCTGTGGATCACTCTACGGCAGTAACGCTACACTTGCCTCCTCCGTCGCATCTGCCATCGCTTCTGCAACGGCGGCTGCAAAGATGGCGACTGATGGAAAGGACCCGCTAGATCTATCGGTTTTCCCTGCTTGCGGTGTGAGTAATTATGCGTTCTTTAAATAATCGCGCACTCGATTAGAGACTGATCATCGCATTGCCACCCTACTAGCAAACATGCATTCCACAAAATAATTATCACGGGTGTGGAAGCTCCACCAATCTCGAATGCATTTGCCAAGGTATTCAGTTCAATGCTGCTATCGGCCCTTGCGAAACATCTCTTTGTAATGCAGCGGACCTTCAGAGTATGTCCCGTGCCCCTTCATCCTTTCCTCGTGTATATGAATCCGGCATGTGTTCTTACTCCTTCAATCAGCGATCGTATACCTAGCTGAGAAGCTATGTGAGCCTGTTGGAGGCATCTTAACCAATCCAGTAAACTACACCGGCACCACCAGCAATATCAGCGCCAATGGCTCGAGTTCGCCAACGGTCCCGTTCACAGGCGAGGCTGCAAAAACATACGGTAATGGTCTCATTGGGACTTTCGTTTTCAGTGTAATCGCTTTCGGGCTAGGGTTGCTGGTTCTTTGATCGCTCATCCACCAAGCATGGATTCCACGGTCACGGATGGGCAGCATTTTGTATGTCGGATCGTCATTCGAACAACCTTGCTTTAGTAAGGACCATTATATTATTACTCAACCGATATAGGAGAAGTCGTAAGGAGAGATATAGATAATACCAAGAACGCTACACGGACTAATATATTTATATCTATACGTGGCCCCATCAAAGCTTGTTAGTACCCTTAATCTCCTGGGTCGAACATTTAGCTGTTACTCCCCGTTGAAGCAATGGATAAGTATACTCAAAAACGCCAAGAGAGTCAAGATTCTTTAACCACAAAATTAAACTCTTCCCCAAGGGTTTATCCTGCCTCCGTTCTGCAACGGCCCCCAAAACAATATCTATGTCCAGCTACCTTAGCAAGCTCTGCTTTCTCACAGTAGCCCCATAATGTAAAAATCCAAATTTTGATTCCAGAGGCAGAAGATCCTAAGCTTACTTTAACTGGTACTCTAAGTGGCTGGGAGTTGGTGCCAAAAGTCAAACTACGCAGGAGCTATTGGTAGCTAGTGCTAGATTGATTGCTTCCAACTTCAAGTAGGTTCTTTTGACAACCTGATTATCATTGCGCCGGTTTAAAATACTTAAATAATTATCCGTGCCGATGCAGTGGCCAAAACACGATTCTTGACGATTTCAGGACGCAGCTACAGTTACTTGTATTTGCTTCTATAAGAAGCTGACCTCTGAAATAGCAAGATAAGAAAAGTCGGTAGATGTAAAAATATAAATTGAGAATGTTCCTGTCCTTGTTGACGAACCTAATTGCCGCAACTACTGTAATATAGTGATTCGGGTCCCATGACTTCTCAGATTGCTATTCCGCGCTGGTCTAACAATGAGACGATATCACTCACGACTGAATCCCGACGTTCGAGCCCCCCGATCACCCCTGCGATACTGTCAACGTCCCCGCGCAGGGCCCCACGCCAGCTAACGCATCCGGATATTTCACCAGATTCACCCCCACTGTCCCATTCAGCGGGCCGTTCAGGCACCGTGGGCTCCGGTACTGGCTTGGACTTTCGATCAGTGTGCACCCCACCCCTGGGATCACAGCCCACGCGACACAATCGCCTTTGAGCTGGATCTGACATTCGACACAGCAGTCGAAAGCGTCCGGTATGGTGTTTTTGACGATGCTTTCGCTGGGGTCGCCGGTGGCGAGGGTGTATCCGCCAGCGTAGGTTGTGCGGGTCCCGCATGCATCGTCCGTGAGGGTCCGTGTTGCGGTGTAGGTCGTGGTGGTAGTCTGGGTGCATTGTGGTCAGCCGGGCACGTCTTTGTTCAGGGTGTGCGATGTGGGTATGCTTGCCATCGTTGGTGCGGCTGTCACTGTGACGGTAGAAGAAGTGACGAGACAGGAACAGCCGCTGGATACACGCGTAGCGGAGTATTGGCTAACGTAAGGAGGAAGGGCGATGGATTCGAGATATCTACCATCTGGATAGAAGGTTTTGCCGTAGAAGGAGGAAGTGGTTATGCTATCGCCAAGAATGTTGAGAGGAACTGGACCATCTTAGGCCCAAGGAAACCTACACTGTGGGGGTGATTCCTGCCTTGGGAATTGTTACTGTCGGGATCGGTATGTGGCCAAAAGTGACACAAAATGGCGATGCTGCTACGCTATTTGATTGTAGTGCGCGGAGTAGGTTATCTCGATTGCAAACAAGTCTCTTCTCAAGTGGCACTGCCTCATTCCCAGCAAGTACACGAGGTCTCGCAGCAGTTGCTCCCATGAAAAAAGCAATGACTACCTGCAGCACGACTTGTGGGCAATACATCTTGATGCTTTGGTTTCGGTCGCGTCCTGGTATCGAGAGGCGTGAAGCTTTGCAGAGTCAGGTCACACGTGGACCAGCTTCACCCAGCCTGCCTATATATATGTTCCCGGCCTCACAGCTCATTGCCTTTAATTGCGAGGCGCCGATGTGAACTCATCACATCATCGTTGCTGGAAAGCAAGCCCATTTCATGGTATTCGCAGGCCTTGACTAGTGTTGTCAGACGTCCATGTGGCGTTCAAGTGCATGCGCTGGGCCACAGCGTGGTATCCTTGGGTGTCAGACCGCTACATCAGGAAGCAGCACAAACCCACTTCCAAGTCTTGGCAAGATATTGACCAACGGACAGGCCTGTTGTTGCTGCGGGGTCGGCAGCTAGTGGAAGTTTGACAGGCCCCTCTTCGGTAAAAGGGGTACTATGAGTTTAGCTGCTGACCATTGACCATAACCTCCTAGCGCCTGGAAAATTATATCTTGACATTTGGCTTCTAGTAAAGCGCAAGTTGGTGCGGTAGAGTATCAAACAGGACTTAAGATCGGCGATCAATTTTTCCTGAACGACAAGAGCGAGATGGAAAGCTCGGCAAGTCGGAAGGCTTCTGATTCATTGCTAGGCAACATTGGACTTAAATTGTCTCTCTTTATAGTTTTAACTAATATTTGTTACCGAGCATTTGATCAAGTCTTTACACTTTTTCATTCAAATATATTTGATCCTTCTATAGAATCGTCCTATCCGTCAACTGACGGTTTAGAGTCGAATATTCCTCGGCGAAGATGGATATTGTTGCCGTCCTGGTAAAAGTTCGACCGCCACCATTGATGCCTATGATGAAAGGTTAATGCTGTTACCAGTCGGGCACTTTCTGGTCCCACCAGATGGTGGTGCGGAAGTTGTACGGTTTATATAGAAGAACACCGAGGAAAGGGACAGTAATCTCGTTCGTGATAGTCGTGAAAGACGATGTCCTTAAGGAGTGTAAATTCTTGTTGACACCGCCGATACTGATCCCTAAGCCTTTGAAGGATGCGCTGACGTCAAAGTAACGTTCGGTCTCCTGGCCTTCAATAATAGTAAGACCTTCTTGTACTTGCCTGGTGTACATATTGTCCCTCTCGGTTTCATTGACCCATAAAAAGCGCAAACCCCATTGGAAGCCTTGATAGGCAATGTCTTCGCGCTGGAAGAGATTCTCATCCCTCTATTGGTAAATGTATTTCCTGATTCGCTCAACGATTGTGTTGTTGACTCTATAGGTCTCAAAGTCGACAAAATCGTTGATTGGATTTGGCTTTGCGTCATGGGCGATAGTCTTACCATCAAGATCCACGGCTTCGGCGGGACCTTCCAAAGTATCTTTCTCGGTTTCCTCTCCGGTGTTAGCTGTGTGAGCTCCCACAGTGTCCCCCATGCTGACGAATGAAGAGTTCAAGAATAATAGATACAATTATTCTCTAGCTCAAGTGTCAAAATGACAGGCTGATGATCTATAGATAAAGTCTTTCGTATCATAGAACATGCCCGGATGACCCAATTTTGAGAGAGGCAAAGTCGGGCCTTTAAGTAATTTCCTTTACCAAGCTCTGCTTTTCGTCGACCCCGCAACTTCTGCAAAAGGGGTGCTCCTCTGGTCTCCTGTTCTCGTGCGCCATTCATCGTGCAGTCTTGAATGCAAGAAATGGCAGTATCTTCTAGCGGCCCAGGGAATTGAACGTCACGCGGTGCCATATATTCGTACTTGACTTACATCATCCCTCCAAGTCAATATGTAGCGTAAATTCTTGACCATCGAGATGATCTCTTACATAGTCCTTCCAGTCATCTTTGAGCGATGAGGGAGCCGAATGTGACGTTGTACAACAGGCCCCAAGATCTATGTCCCTTGACAGAAACAGTAACAGGTGCGGTGCTTCTTCTGCGCGACCCTGCTACAGAAGCAGAACATGACCTCTACCCATTCAGCGGAGAGGGAGACCGACACTGCCAGTTCATGATCTCGTACTTGATGCAATAGGTAAATCGCATTTCTCGCACAGACCAACTAAAATCCAAACCACTCACGCGCATCACTCAGGGGAATTTGATGGAGATCTGCGAATATTCAAGGAAATGCCATCATCTTGGGCAGGCATGCATACTTCATTTTCATCTCATCGATCAGCATCGAGGCCATTTCATCTTAGAGGCTCCAAGCATGACGAAGCCTAAATGCATCTTCGGAGTAACTATCCATCCAAAAAGGGGATATGCAGTGATGCCTCAGTGGCAGGAAATTCTGCGGAGTTCGGATCGCCAATGTCACTGATGCATATGTACCTCGAATGCGCCGGATCGAGTATCCGACCGAAGGACATGCGTATCCGCTGCACTCCACGCCACCTCTTTCTGCAAGTTGTCACTTCCCCGCCTGCACTCCGCACCATCCGCTCGCCTAATTTTCGTCATCCGTGGATTGAGATATGAATGTTGCTGTCATTCCGATCAGTCAAAGCATATAGTGGATCACGATCGTGGCCTTGAGGAATCAAGGCCAAGGTCCTGTCAAAGTGCTTATTGGTGTGATGTCAACGCCTCGTAGCTCGGTTCGTGGCCGAAGCAGAAGCATTCCAGAGGACTTATACATGTGATGATAGACTTGAGGCAGTTGCTGAATCAAACAGAAAGCCAATGCAGACTCCAGGCAAACAAGTGAAAACAAATGAAAATTATGTAGTAGCAATGTATCATACAAAAAATGGATGTATCCACTGCTTGAGGCTCACATGAGCGTTCTCGTAGTCGATGTGGTTACGTGGTTTGCAGAGCAGAGTGCTGGCAAGTAGCTGGGGTTCCTTGGCAGAATTGGCGTTGTCAAATGAATGCGTATGTGTGCAAAAGTGAATTCATTGCTAAGAAAAGTCCCCGGCGAAAAATCAAATTGCCTAGCACTTTGGTGTGGTGGAGCTAATTACCTGATTAGGTTAATGCTGCTCTGGAAGCGTATATAACGCCCGTAATTCACCTATTTAGTAGATAAACAAAATATCTACAATTGCATGAATTTAAGCTTTATAAGAACATTGACCGGCATAGTTTCGTGTGGGTTTTCGGAGATGCCGCACAGAAACTAGGTATTTTGGATCGAAAAGGTCAGATGGGCGCAGCAAAGCAATCGAGTACTTCGCAGCAGCAAGATATATAACCTTAGACAAGCCTTAATGCTAATATCTGCAATCCCCGACCAATCAAGTATCTCATCCCAAGCCAAACCATGGCACTCAAAAGCTTGGCACACCCGTGTCATTTAGACTTGCCCCTGAAGCCAATGCCACGGCCTGGGATGGGATAACAATATCTATGAGGTCGACTTCAAAGAATACACCGATATCGTTACTCCGCAGTATATTGACGAGATTGGGTTACAACTACAGAAAGAAGCAATGACTGGCGCAGCCGGCCTGCGGTAGCGTCAGTCAGTTAGAGGCTGATATATGAATGTTATAAGGCGCCAAAACGGCAAGCGCAGAGGCATATTGTCGTAGGGATCTGGTTGCGCGCCTTACTGTGTGACTTGCGCTTGCACATTTAACATATAGCATGTATCGAGATTGTCAAAAGGAGCGATGTGATTGTGCGGCTATATACTGCAAGATGGAAAGCGAGTGTCCGTCCATTGATACTTTCGTATGTGTCAGCATATCAAAGCAACTCTCGCAGTGGGATGCAATCTTCCTATGGGTCCGGCAAGCACATGACCTACTTTGTCTATGAATGGTTTGTACGTCTGTATTAAGTCGCCTTGTATTAGAAACCAAAGCTGAAGCTCAGAAGTCTTTCCGTTCCTTAAAGTGGTACTTTGATCTTACAGAACGCTGCTTGATGGTCTTTTTCAGGTCCGAAGTACCGTTTCCATATTAATTCCTGCTTTCAAACGAAATTCGATGGGATGAAGCTCGTTACCTGGAGAGAAGGCTTGGGCTTATTTTGACACGAACTCGTATTTCAAGGTGACTGATGATACTAACAACCATACAAGAAGAGAAACAAAGGTAATAAGCCCCTCCCCCCTGGTCATTCAGTCCTAAAGCTGGCATGTGCTCAGGCACTGTTAATCTCATGCAACCAAACCTCTTGCTCCTGCCTTGCAGAATATATAGATGCGCCCAAAATTGCCCTCATCTGATCGACGCTTGTGAAGGCAATTGCCCGAGCCATAAACCACCGAATACCCTCCCTGCAAGGCGGGCTCGTCAAGCTCCCTTTGTACGTCCAGAACTCACTGACAAAATCGACTGCATCCAGGGCAAGCGCCATGTTCATTGACACACCCTGTACCACTGCAGGTTTGACGGAACGTGGAGGCTGGCCTGGAGCAACATCACGGCTTGGGCTTCGAGAAGGTCCACTGATGAAAGGAATGTACTCTGGAAGCTGAGAGAAGAAAGGTAATGGGGTGTTACCAGGATCCAAGCGGATCCCAAGCACGGCCAGCTCGTACCCAGTTGCATTGACGTGGACGAGGTGCATCTCTGCTTTGCTACGATCGCCACCCACGGAGTGATCGGCTGGAGCGTGGATGTGCCAGCCCTTGAGGTAGGAAGTCACATTATCCCAACGCAGAATAGGAAGCGAGGTATAGTCGTTCGTCGGATGGTCGAGGGTGAAGGATGGGCCATAACTCCAATTCGTCCAATTACCAGTCACGTTACGTTCATAGTCGATGAAGGATGGATGGTGATATCGGGAAAGCCCTTGGGTAAGGGAAAGAGCAATTGGAGACTGCTGGGTCCCGGTCTGGCATGTGGAATAATTATGCTGAATGGCTCCCCAATCGTACGAGGCATCATACGTCCAGTCAGCGGGTGGTTGAGAGGAGTTGGTGCCACCGGTGGTTGGGTTGTTAGTACTGCTGCTGCTACTGGATGTTTGACGTTTGACTTGGTACGGCAAGAGATGGCCTCTTTGATGTCCCGTGTGATCCGCGCAGCTGATGACTGGTGCAATCGCGGAAGAGGCGACTAGCAGAAGATGAAGTAGCATGGTGGTAGTGGCGAGACTGCTGGATGCTACCGAAATCACGGAAAGATGCGTTCAATAATGATGTGGAGATGGAACCGCCGACCAGATAAATAGAAAGAAGTACACAGCAGAATGCATTGGAACCTGACCGTTTTTATATTCATCTTGTGGATCGTATGGTGTACCCCATATACCTGGGAGGAAGGGAAGACTCCTCGCGTCACCGGAAGTGTACTGTCATAAGTTGCACACCGCGCCGAAGGATTCTGTTAGCGTGCATATAAAGAGCTGATGATTAGTGTATCGGTAGGAGTAGCAGCAGATGTGGAACCGTTAATGTTGTCATTGATACATCACCTTTGTGATAGAGTTTTGCTAAGTCGGTTTCAAACCTATCCTCGATCGAAGCAGGAGTATTCGACTTCGGTACACATGAATGCACGCTATAATGCACACTTGGTACGTAGTTTTACAAGCTCTGGATGTTCGAGGATTAGCGACCAGCTTTGATGCCAGGAGTGGTAAGCGACTGCTGCTACCTGCTACCTCAGGCTCGGATTCTTATAGACCAAAGATGATTGCTAAGTCTGTCCTTGCAGTAAGCCTAACATTATACTTCTGCGGAAGTGGCACCACTTCTAAAACTTCGCCGAAGCTAATTAGCTGAAACTAGCTAAGTCAGCTAAAAAGGTGCACCACTTCCAAAATAAAAGGTATACCAATACTTTTCTATATATAGTCGGTTTTTAGTAAAAGTACTTAATTATAAAGTTGTTAAACTAATCGAGCGTATTTTAATAAACTTATCAGCTAAGGTTTTACTCGAAAATTAAGACTACTAATAGAATTAAAAGTTTTAGTAGTTTATAATCGTAAAAAACTTAACCGAGTTCTACCCACAAGTTTTTAATTCTAAAAAAAATCTATTACGCTTTATAATATATTATAAAGTCGGCGAATTTTATTTATAATTCTACGTATTAAGTAATAATCTATATCGAATACAGTTACTATATACAATTTAAAGCAGTATATTATTATTTAAAATAACGCCTAATATTATATTTTTATAAAAGTAGCACCACTTCTAAAACTTCGCCGAAGCTAATTAGCTAAAACTAGCTAAATTAGCTAAAAAAGTATACTATTTTTAAAATAAAAGGTGCACTAATACTTTTCTATATATAATCGGTTTTTAGTAAAAATACTTAATTATAAAATTATTAAATTAATTAAGTATATTTTAATAATCTTATTAGCTAAGATTTTACTTGAAAATTAAGACTACTAGTAGAGTAAAAAATTTTAATAGTTTATAGTTATAAAAAACTTAACCGAGTTCTATTTATAAATTTTTAATCCTAAAAAAAATCTATTATACTTTATAATATATTATAAAATCGGCGAATTTTATTTATAATTCTATATATTAAATAATAATTTATATCGAATATAATTATTATATACAATTTAAAGTAGTATATTATTATTTAAAACGACGCTATAAATTAAAAAATTTTCCGTTTAAAACTATATATAAAGAGGCTAAAAAACTTAACTATACCGATTTTTTTTATTTACAGCCTCTATTAAATTAGGTTTTTATAAGGAATTTACTGATTAGCCGGGGTTATAAATACGGAGTTATTATATATAATAGCGAAAGACCGTTTATTAACCGGAATTATAAAATAATAAAAAAGTATCTAAATCAAACTTATAATATTAGCCTCTAATATAATAAAATATAATTTTAAACGTTAAATATTAAAAAGATTTATATATAATCTTACCTCTATAATTTATATAACCGATTTTTTATTATAAAGCCTCCGCGATTAGTAGAATAAATTATACCCTAATAGTATATAATTAAATAATATATAGTCGGATTATATACAGTCCCGAATAAAACTTCTATATTCAACGCTTTAAACCCTATAATATTTCTATAAAAGTAATATTTAAGTAGTTAATAGCTTTAAAGGGACCAGTATAAACGTTTTTTTATTCTAAATACCGAAACCGTTAACGAGATAATTCTATAGCTTAAAAGAACTAGTATTAGCTAGTAGATTATAAATTTAAAAATCGATACTACCGAGTTTAAAAAATATATATAATCTACTACTAGTAGTAAATCTTACCTATATTATACTTTAAATTATATCGACGATTATATAAAAAGCTTATCGATATTTATAATATTTAACTAGTTTCAACTGTATATAATTAATTAAATAAATAGTTTTAACTCGGCTAGAAATTCTTTAATAAAAAGCTACTTTTAGTATTTTAAAAAGTTCTATTAATAGAATTATCGCGCGGGTTTTAAATTTTTTTAAAAAAGGTTGTATTAAGTCGAGCGGTTTTTATAGAATCTAAGAGTATATTATAATAAAAAAATATACTACTATATAAAATAGCGCTATTATATTCCTTTTAATTTTTTTTAAAAATTAAAACCACTTATTATAAATAATCTATATTTAAAAATCGACCGCGATTTATTAGTATTTTTATTAATTATTTTTTACTTTATACTCTTTAAATAATTGCTTATATATAATTTATATTTTTAAAATCAATTAGGAAGATCTTTTTTTCGAAGAAGAAATTTCGAAAAATAAAGATTTGATTATTTTAGAACTAGTATTGATATATTTCTAAACGCGCTTTATAACTAAAAAAATAAAAGCTTTATTGTTTTTTTTAATTTGTATTTATTATAAAAAGTCGGCGTTTATTTATTTATTAATCGGGTATATAATTTTATTAACTATCGGATTAGATAATACTTAAATTTTAACGCGCGATTTTATATACCGTTTTAGTTATATAATTTACTATATATAACTCTAGCTTTTAAAGTATAGCATTAAATTTAAAAACGATAGTTTAAAAAATTCCGACTCGTTAGAATAAATTATACGAGTTTAATATATATAATATTTAATTAATACTACTTTAACCCTAGTAGTAGAATTTCTTTTCTAGTATTTATTTATCGAGAAAGTAAAAAATAATTTAATATATTACCCGCCGATTATAATTAATTTAGATTATATATAAATCAATTATTTAAATATTAATTTTTTTATCGATTTTTAGTAGTAATTATTATAGGTTTTTTTTTAATTAGCGGAAAATATCTACTAAGATACTTTAATATTTAGAATTTAAGATATTCCAAACTTTTTTATAGCTAATTTTATAGATAATTCTTCTAATTTTTAATCTTTAAAATTCTTCTTCGATAATCCCTAAAATAATTTAGATATAATAAAAGATTAGCTATTTATAAAATTTTATATAAACGAAAATTTATAATTATAGTTCTTTAAATCTAGGGGTTAAATAGAAATATATAGGCGTTAAAAGGATTCCTCGGCGTTATATATAATTCGAACCTCCGCTATTAATATATATTTATATATAAACTAAAAATTTTTAAAAGAACTTAATATTTTAATTTATTAGTTAACCGGTTTTCCTTTTTATTAAAAAGAGTTTATTTATATCTAATAGTATAATAGCGAGACTATATATAATATTTATATTTTTAACGGCTTTATTATTATATTAATTAGATACTATAAAAACTAATAGCGTATCGATACGCGGCTAGTAGTAAAATTCCTACCTATTTAATTAAGTAACCTTTTAATTTGTTATTTTATCTATATAATTTTTTTCGTTTAATTTCTTAATTACTATATATAATTTCCTTTTTATTGTAGTTATCTCTTTTAAAATAAAACCGGAGTATAGGATTTTAATAAGTTTAGAAAATATATAAAAAATATTAATACCCGATTATTTAAATTTTCTATTATAAATTGTTAATAATAATATATTTCCATCGCTTTAAACCGCCGGATAAACTTAAGTTATAGCTATATAGTATATAAAGTCTTTTAAAAATAGGATTATTACGTATTATATATAAACGAAGGTTTAGATTCCGAACTCGATCCGGATTACTATATATAGGATCCGTAGTCCGCCGTATATAATAATTTACCTTTATTTTAAACACGTTTTTTTTAAGCTTTATATTTTTTAGCTATATATTAAAATATCTATAATAACGATATAATATTTTATTATAAATTAATCGACTCGAGATTAACTACTTTTAGAACTATAAAATATAAATAATTTATTTCGATTATTTATTTTAAAGGAAGCAGTTCTATTATATATAACTATAAATATAATCTTAATTAATTATTAAGAGGAGATTATAATATTACTATAAAGTATTATTAAAAATCTAGCTTAGTTCTTTAAATCCGTTAGCGTCTATAAATTTAGCCTGCTATCTAATAAGGTCTCTAGTAACTATTTAGACTATATACAAAACTTTAAAATATCGACTAGTATAATAATTTGCTACTAGTCGCTTAATATTAACCTAAATTAGTTATTGTCCTTTTAACCGGTAGCGGAAAAAGCCTATTATTTATAATACCCTCGCTTTTACCTAGAGCGTAAGTTACTATAATAATTGATTTTTTAATTATATTCCGCCTAAATCTTTAATAGCGGTTTAATAATTAAAGTATTATATATATAATCTAGAAGCCTAGTACAATATTATAATATTTATATATAATATTAATCCTATTACTAGTCGGAATTAAATAAACAATTATTTTTAAATTTTTTAGGTTTATTAACGTACTATATACAATCGGCCGTCTCGACCGCTTAGTATTTAATAAAATTTATCTACTTTTTATAGCAGTCTATTATCGGAAAAATATTCTAATAATTATAAACCTCCGCCTAATAAAGGTTCCGTTTATTTATATAATTACTATTTTATTTCCTTTTATTAAATTAGATTTACGAGTAAATTTAAAGTTAAATTACTATAAATAATTATATATAAATAATAATCGGCCTAATCTTTAATATTAAATCTAATTTAATAATTAAAAGCGTTCGGATAAAAAAATCTAGAAAGAGTTTCTTTTTAATTTAGTAGAAACTATATATAAAATTTAATTACTTTTTTAATTATAAAATTAAAGGGATAATAAAATAAAAATAATAATTATTAATTCTTTTTAATATATTTATTTTATATAAATTAAAAAAACCGGTTAAAAATTATTAGATCGCCTATAGAACTACTTTTACTATAGCGACTTTACTTCCTAAAAATATATAGTTTATACAACTATATAAAATCGCGGTATTATAGATAAATAAAATCGAATATTGTTTTTTATTATTACAACCTTAGCTTTAAATATAAAGGTCTACTATTTAATAGTCCGTCTACTACTATATATTAATACTTCTAATAGACTTTTAAATTATAAATAGGAGATTAATCGAACGGAAAAAAATAAATTACTAGTACTTTATTTAATTTTACTAGCGCCTATTTAAATTATTTTCTAAAATAATTAATATTATAATAACTTTCTAGTATAGAATAAAGAGAAGATATATAACTTTCTAATAGCTAAATAATACCGCCGTAAATTTTTAACTATTTATTTTAATAGCGAACCGGGTACTATATATAATAATACTAGCTTTAACTCTTTTTTATATAAAGTCTGCTATCTTTATTCTTTAATAGTTTTTATTCGTATAAAATCTAGACTAGAATTAGAAAATACTATTTCCAACCGGCCCTTTAATTTAGAAGAATCCTTTTATATTTATTCTTTAAAGGATTAGGCTTCTTTAATATAATCGATAAAAAGCAATCTGTTATTAAAAAAAGAATTTAATACTTTAAAAACTATATTTAACCTCGGACTACCTATTAATAAGGATTCTATAAAGTCTAATATTATAAAGTTTAATACTATACAGTCTAATACTATATAGTCGATTCTAGAAAAAGATATCTATAATATTACTTATTTCCTAGCTAGTATAAAAATAAAGGAAAAAATTAAACTAGTTAAACTATACAAATTCTATTTCGCTCAATAGAATTATATATATATTTTATACTTTTTTATTTAAAAGGTTTTAATAGAAGGAAAATATAATAATCCTTATATATAAATTATAAAATATAAAGGTTTATTAGACCGTTATCGCTATAAAATTTAATTTATTTATAGAATTAGTTATTTTAAATACGTTCAACTTTTATTTATATATAGAAGGGGGTTAATTAAATATCTATATAAATATCTATAGCTCGCCTAGTATATTTTATAGATTATATAAAACCTCGATATTATATATAAATCTCGCCTAATATTAATACTAGATAGGCTATAACTAAACAGCCCGTTTAACGATATTATATAGTTATATTATAAAGTTTAGCTCGGGTAGTAATCTATATTCGAGGATATTAAACTTTCGAATATAGTTTTAATTTTTTTCTACTAGATAGACTGTATAAAGGCTTTTTATATATAAATTTCTTCTATATAGATTTTTTCTATATAGTTTATCTTATACAGACTTTTTCTATATAGTTCCAGTTTTTACAGTCCTTTTTTATATAATCTTTTTCTATATAATCCTTTTTTATACAGTCTTTTTTTATATAGTCTTTTTTTATATAGTTCTTTTCTATACAGTTCTTTTCTATATAGTTAAAATCTATATAGTCTTTTTTTATATAGTTATAATCTATACAATCCTAGTTTATACAGTTATAATCTATACAGTCTATTTCTATACAGTTATAATCTATATAATATCTCCCTAAATATCTATTTAGATTATATTAAAGCTTTATATATAGTTTTCAACTTTTATTAAAATTTTATATAAAATTACGGCTTTAAATAAATAAATTTTAGGGATTAATAATAAAAGGAGTATAAAAAATATTATTCTATCTACTATTTTATTTACTATATCCGATAGTATAATTTAATTTGTTTATTTATTTATTACTATCGCTAATTTCGTTTTATTTACAATTCCAAACTTTATATTTATATATTATATATAGATAATTACTATTATATATATTAAACTACTATACGCATTTTTTAATTTACTATATATATATATTTTACTTTTTAATTTCGTATATAATTACTATATATAAGGTTATTCCTAGCGGTTTATTTAGTTATTTTATAATAGCAGACCTTATATAATTCTAATATTTATTTATTAATCCCGCTAACCCCTTTTACTCGAATATTTATTTCAATATAATAGCTATACGTAATTTACTAGACCTTTTCGCTATTTTTAATATCGATATTAATCTATATATACGATTACCATTAAATTTAGAAGTTTTTACCCCTTTTTTTTTATTTTAAATATATAAATACTACTTTTATTTATATTCTATCGATTTCTTCAAACCGATTTCTATTTAAAGCTATAATAGTTGAGATATTCTACTTTTTAGATTAAACGTACTAGTTATTTATAGAAATTAACGCTAAATATAAATTATCTAAAAAAATTCCTATTATATTTATTAGTTAGATTTGCTTAATAATAAACTGTAATACTCTTATTAATAAATTATAATAATAGTTAAAAGCGGTTAGTATATTATCTATTATTATATATTTAATCTATTATAACGTATCTAATCTACTATAATATATTTAATCTATTATAATATATTTAACCTGGTATTACGTATCCAACCTAGTATTACGTATCTAATCTAGTATTATATATTCCACCTGGTATTATATATTCCATCTGCTATTATATATTCCACCTGCTATTATATATTCCATCTACTATTACGTATTCCACCTACTATAACGCAACTTACCTGCTATACCGTATCCAAGCTGCTATTAGGTATCGAACCTATTATTATATATTCCACCTGTGTATTTAACCTACTATAATATATTTAATTTGCTAATACGTATTTTATCTATTATAATATATTCTATCTATCTATATATATTTATTATTATATATCTATTTCCCTTTTACCTATTTTATTTATAGACTCGGCTATTTAAGAATTTAAATATAAACTATAATAATATTTAGTATCTAATAAAATTATATATATTTTAGTTTTAAGTATATTTTTAATATTAAACTATAATAAAATTTAGTAAAATTACTATTATTTAAATAAAAATAATAGGTAGTAGAAAAAAAATAGTAATATTATATTTTAGTAAATTCTAATAATTAGGATTTATTTTTTTAGGATCGCGTTAAGAAATTATAGATAAAACCCGATTGTCGGGTTTTACCCGTAATTTTTTAGCGTAATTCTAAAAAATAAAATATAATAGTTGTATTTTACTAAAATAATAAAAAAATTATAGTATATTTTTTAAAGGTAAAAACTATCTACTATTTATAGATTTATTTTATTATTATATCGAATTAGTTTTTTTTTTTATAAATATTTTTAATTTTTTATATAAAAAATAAATTATAGATTATTATATATTCTTTAATAGCGTATTAATAATTTATAATATATTATTTTTTTTTTATATTTCTATAATATCGGTAATTTATTTCTAATCTATAATTAGTAATTTTCTATAAAATAAGTAGGTTTTAATTTATATATATTTCTATATACTTTTTATAAAAATTAATCCTCTTAATTTTTAATTTATTAAATATATTTTAAATTATATTATTAGTATTTATATATTATATATTTCTCTAAATTAAATTATACTAGGGTATCGAATTTTTAGCGTAAAAATATTTTATATTTTTTATTATTTATTTTAAAGGAATTTAAGAACCGATTTTATAATATTTAATTAATTTAGTATTTATTACTTTCGAGTAGATATTATTAATTAAAATCTCTATAGTTATTATTAAGCCCTTAATTTTCCTAGCTTATACTCGATTTATTTTATTTTAAATTTTAAAGTTAACTATTACGTTTTCTATATCTAGATTAAAGTAAGTAATTTTTATTTAAGATATATTAATATTTCTAGTTATATATATAAAATAAGCTTGTTTTTTTATAAAATAAATAAGTATTTAATAATATTTTATTTATAATTAAAAGTAGTTAATTAAAATAAAAAGTTATATTAATAAATTTTTAATCGGAAAGCGATTATATTTAAATCTAGAAAAATTTTTGATATTAATTTTTAAAGTAACCTTTAAATAAGATTTAACTATATTTACGCTATAAAATAATATATTATCCTCGTTAAAAGTCTTTATTAACGATATAATTAAACTAATTTTTAATAAATAGAATAAGGTTTTAATAAAAATAAGGGTAAGTAGATTATTAAATATAGAGTTAATAAAATTTATATATATAGAATTTAAAAATTAATAGTTGAAAATTTAAATTATAAATTTTTAATTTATTTATAAAATAAATATTAGGCGCGTTAAAAATTATAAAGGTAATATATATTTTATACTAGCTTAGAATCTATTAGTAAGTAATATAATTATATTCTAGCCTGAAACTTTTAAAGGGATATTTCCGCTTAAATTAGGATTTAAAATATTATAAGCGATATAAAAAGTTAATTAATAGTTTTATATTATTTTATCGATAGAATTTTTTTTTTTAATAATCCGTTTTTATTCCTGGCGTATTCTATTCTTATTAATATCTATAACAACTATTAGTAAAATAACCTGGAAGAAACCTTATATTTAAATATATTGCTATAATTATTTTATTTTTTTATTTATTATATCTACTGTAATAATATTAATAATTCGGTATTTATTAGATAATTTAATTTTTAATTTTAAATTTAACGCCTTTATTAAGTAGGAATATAAATATTATTCGAATATTAATTAAAAGCTATTTTTTATCCTTTATCGCGAGAATTTGTAAAGACTTTTTAATTATATATTCTATTTATTATAAGCGATAAATAGTAATCGATATTTTTTATAGAAAGAAATCCGAGTAGAGTTATATCGTTTAAATAGAACCCGGTTCTTATTAATAATATCTATTTATAGTAAGAGAAAAGTTTTATATAAATTTCTTTTAATTATCGACGGATATAAGTTATTATATATCTAATTTAGAAACGGTTATAAACAAATCGAGAAATTTTTTAGAATATTAAAAAAAAAATAATTAATTAATTCGATACTTTTTAAAAAGTATTAAAATTTTAGCGATTTAAATAATTAATTTTAAAGAGTTTAATACGATTAATTAGCGAGTATTATATAGCCAGCCGTCTATTTAATAAATAATCTTTCCGATAATTAGGTTCCCTATTTAGTCGATAATAATCCACGCGATATATATAGAGTAGCGGTTATTTTATAAATTAGTAGATCTATTAATATTAATATATATTAAAAGCTAATCTCTATTTTAGTTATAAGCTTATAAATAGCGGCTACGATAAAAGAATAAAAATATAATAGATTCTAGCGATTTAATAAAGAAAAGAAATTAATTAATTTAATATCCTTATAAAAAGTATAAATGTTTTTAGTCTAGATAGTTAATAGACTTTTTATAACTTTAATTATACGGTATAATAGCTCTAGCCGAAAATAGAGGGAGAATAAAAACGAATTTATTAGGTATTTAAATATAAGGTAGTACTAGCGGGAAAAAGCCGGAATAGATATAATTTATAAAATTTTTAGTTTAGCGATTAAAAATTTTATTATTAGAATCGGGTATAAGCCTTATTAAAGCTACGCGTAAAGTATTTATTTTATATATTTTAAAAAGGCGAATATACTCTAGAAAGTATTAAATAATTAGATATTTTTATTTCTTTAATTTTTAAAAAGTAAATGTATTAATATTTAGTAAAACTCCTTTTATTAAAATAGAATTGTATTTTAGTAAAACCMGATAGTCGGGTTTTATATTTAATTTGTTATAATATAGCGTATTATAGTATATTCTATCTATTTTTAAATAATTAATCTATTATAATATTTTAAAAATACTATAGTGTATTTATTTACTATTTTATTTTAAAATATATTTAAAAAAGTTAAAGGTATATAAATTTATAGCGAATTTAAATTTAGAAATACTAAAATCTAATTATTAGATTTTACTAGAATTATTACTACCGAATTTTTATTATTTAAATAAAACCCGACTACCGGGTTTTATAAATTTAATCCTAATACTCTATTAAAATATCTATTTTTTTTATTATTATCTATTTATTTTTTATTAAACTAATTGTAATTTATAATTATACTTCTAATATTTATTAATAGCTAATATACTAGTATTCTTCTTCGGTTTTTAAATACTCGATAATTTTTTTCTAATATATTATTAATAGTTTTTTATTATTTAAATATATATTAATCTATATAGAATTTAATCTAATATTAATATATTTTAGTTCTTTTATATCTTAGTTTATTAATCTTATTTTAGTAGATATTATTAACTTTTTTACCTTATACTTTTTTTTTAAATTAGATTTTATTAGAATATTAAATTTTTTATATAGATTTATATTATAAGTAATAGATTTTTTATTATTTGTTATAGAGAAGTTTAAAAGCTAATTCTAAAGAATCTAATTAATTAAGTATTTACTTATCCCGGATAAATAAAGTTTATTAAAATAATTATCTTTATTATTAATTCCTCGATTTTTATAAACTATTTTTGATTTTCTAAAGCCTAGATTTAAAATTTAGTAAATATACTTCTATATTTAAATCGGGCAAATTCGTTATTATAATATACTAGTATTTTAAAACGCTTATATATTATAATTTCGGCCTTTTATTAAATAGATAAGAATTTAATAATAGTTTATTTATTATAGAAAGTAGTTTATAAAAATCAAAAGCTATATTTAAAAATTTCTACTCGAAAAATAACTATATTAGAGTTTAAAAAGGTTTTTAATATTAGTCTCTAAAATAGCTTCTAATTAAAAGCTATCTATATTAATATTGTACAATGGTATATTATTCTAATTAAAGGTCTTTTCTAATAATATTAACGAGCTAGTTTCCTATTAGAGATTTAAAAGAATAAGTATTTAAAATTTATTTAGTAAAATATAGGAATATTAATTCGCGAATTAATTAGTAGACTTTTTAGATTATAATATTTATATTAAATACAAGTTTTTTATTTAACGCGTTAATAGTTAAAAGGGTAATATATATTCTATATTAGTTTATTTACTATTAATAAACCTCGCGCGAATATATTAGTTTAATAATTTTAAATAGATATTTCCGTTTAAATTAAAATTTAAAATATTTTTAATTATATAATTATTTTATTTTATATATTTCATAATAATATTATATTATTTTATTAATAAAGTCCCGCTTTTATATTATTCTATTATATTTTCGGCGTGTTTAGTTTATATTATTATTTATAACTACTATTATTATTAGTTTATAAAATAAATATTATATTTTATTAGAATTAAAGCTACGGTTTTTTATTTTTTTTTATATTTATTTTAATAATATTAGTAATATCCTACTTAATAAATAATCTAATCTTCGATTTTAAGTTTAATATTTTTATTAAACGAGAATATAAATACTATTTAAATATTAATTAATAGTCTCCTTTTATTATCTATCGCGAAGACGCGCGTAAATTTTTTGGTTATACGATTTATTTTTTATAAATAATAGATAGCTATTAAAATTCTTCGTAAAATAATATCCGAATAAAGTTATATTATTTAGATAAAATTCGTTTTTTATTAATAGTATTTACTAATAGTAAGAGAACCGTTTTATATAAAAATTTTTTATACGTTTATAGATACGAGCCGTTATATATCTAGCTTGGAAATAGTTATAATTTATTTAGGGAACTATTTAAAATTTTATAATAAAAATAATCGGGCTAGATTATATTCTACTAAAAATACGAAAGTTCTAATTATTCGGACGATAAATTTTAGTAAGTTTCGCGCGGTTAACTAGCTAGAATTATTTTATTTTAAGTTATTAATAGCACTTAAAAGTTTAGTATATATAAATTACTAGAGCTTATTTTTAAATTTAGTACTATAACCTAAGATAGAATATAATTAACCGTCCGTCTAAAAAATACCAGCTTCAATAATTAGGTTTTCTATATATTAGCTAATAGGCTACTTTATATATATATAGCAGCGGTTATTCTATAAGTTAGTTAATTTATTAATTTTTAGGCGTATTAAAAGTTAATCTCTATTTTAGTTACAAGCCCGCGAATAGCGGCTGCGATAAAAAAATTAAGCTATAATAAATTCTAGTATTTTTATAAATAAGGGGAGTTAGCTAGTTTAATATTATTATAGGAAGTATAATCGGTTTAAGTATAAATGATTTATAGACTTAGTATAATAGTTTTCGCTTAAAATTAAAGCGAATCTATTATTTATTTAAATATAAGATAATACTAACGGAAGAGAATTAAAATAGATATAGCCGGTAGATTTTTTAATATAATTACTAAAGATTTTATTACTAGAAATACTATAAACTTTATTATAGCTATATATAAAATATTTATTTTTTATTTTTTTTAATAGATAGGTATATTCTATAGAGTTTTATTTAATTAAGTATATCTATATTAATAATTTTTTAAAATAGATGTATTGACGTTTAATAATACCTTTTAACCGTATCTAAATTACTTTTTAGTAAAAACCGACGGTTAAAATTTATTATTTAGATTAAAACGGGTTAATAAACTATAGATAATACTATTTTATTATTTAATAAATTATTTATTTAGTAATAAAGTTTTTTTTTAAAATAACGTTTAACTATTAAGCGTTACCTCTAATTAAAATCTTGATTACTAAAAAGTAGCTTGATAATATATCTATATTATAGTATTTTAAGTCTTTTATAAATAAAATTATAACTTAAAGTCTTTATAAAAATATAATAAACGTAAGTAGATTAGGTTTTTTATATTTAAATTTGTTCTTTTATTAATATTTAATATTTATATTTTTTTTTAGCTCCGGTTTTATTTCCGTTTTTAAGTTTAATATTTATACCCTCCGTTATATCTTTCTACCTTTTCTTTTTAATTATTCCTTATTTTAAATAAAGCAGTCTTTTTATAATAGAAATTAACGGTATTATATAGTCTAGTATAGAGAAAGTTAGTATTCCTAGATACGAAAATTCTATAAATTCTAAAAGTATTATAGTTATATAACGCTTTTAAAACCGGCGACTTTAGTTAAAAAGATTTAAAAAATTTTCGAACTATTATTTTATAAAATAAAACCAATTATTAAACTTTACTATAATATTATTAAATATATTTTTATAAAAAATATTATAAATAATTTATAATAATAAGAAATTCGTTAGTAATATTTACTATACCGGAAGATTAACCCATTTATTAGCGGTTAAGATAGTTAAAAGTTTAAATTTAGGATTTAATTTAAGCGGGATAGATATAAACGAGTTAAAAAAACTTTTCGAGCCTAAAAAATCCGTAGGGTCTAAATATACTAGCAGCCCGAATTAAAATAAAAACTTTTTAAAAAAGGCCTTTAAAATAAAAAAGTTTAGGGCTTTTAATTTTATATAAATATTCGAAAAAATAGAAGCCGGTAAATGTTTAATAATATAAATTATTCCTAGCTTTACTAATACTTTATAAATATAACTCCAGTTTTTTTAATAATATTAGCTAGTTTAATAAAAATCGGGAATATTATTAATAAAATAGATAATATATATTATTTAAATAATTATTCTATATTTATTCGCTATCTTATATTTTATTAAAAAAAAATAAGTTTAGATATTATATTTAAAAACTCTAAACGAGTAGAAAGATTTGGCTTAGTAAAAAAGTTAAAGCTAGCTATTATTAAAATTTTATAGGTAAAACGGCTATAAGCTATTTATAAGTAATCGGGCTATTATTCGCCTATTATTTTAAAAGGTAGGCAGCTTTTAAAAAGCCCTAGAATCGTTAAGCTCGCAATTCGGGAAAAATCTAAAGAATATAAACGTTTCGATACCCTCGAAGCCGAATTTATAGACTATATAGAAAAATATTATAAAGATATAAAAGGAAAGAATAGCTAGAAAATTACAGTCGGCCAGGCTTTTTTATATATAAATAGTCTTTAATATTTTTACGATAATTTATATAATTAGTAAATATTTATAATAGATATTATATTTTTAGCGAATAAAAAAGTAGATTAGTAATTATTATTATATTTATTATTATAATAATTATATATAAAATTAAAATAAGCTTTAAATAAATAATAATTTTAATTATTAATAATAACTTATTTTACTTTTTTTATTTATACGCTCTTTTTATCTATAATTATTTAATTATAATTTTATCTTCTATATATTTAGAGTAAGCTATAAAGGAATTTTTCGAATATTTATAAAGTTTAATTAAATAATTTATTTTTATAAATATTAAAAATTGTAATAGTCTATTAAAGTTATAAAACTAGAGAATTTTAAGTAGATGCTGGTTATAAACTATTCGAAAGAGCTTTTAATTCGACGAAAAGTAATAGATATAAAAGAGAAAAAAAGGAAACGCGCTCTTTTTATACTAGAACCTTTTTTTTATATTATTAAACGAGTTTCGATTAGATTCCTATTTAAAGTAAAATAGAATATTTAATAGCTTTAAAAAAAAAAAAATACTCGATTTTACTATTATAGATATTAAGAAGATAGTTTATATCTAGAAAAAATATAAATTTAACGAGATAAATATCTATAATATCGCCGTTTAAAATTTAGCGAAAAAATTCAATCGTGGTTTAAACCCCGAATTTATATTTTTTAGTATAATAAATAAAACTTTTTACAATTTTATTAATAAGCCTTATTTTTATTTTTATCTATTTTTATTTTTTTATTATACGTATTTATATTATTTTATTAGTATTTAAAAGTAATAGTAAAAAGAATTAAACTAAAATAATAATAGGCTAAAAATATACCTTTAATATAAACCTTTAAAATTTTCTAGTACTAGTTATTATTAAAAATATAGATATTTATTAGACTTGTTTTAAAATTAAATATATTCTTTATATTGAATTTAAACGCTTTATATATACTAGAGAATATTAAAAAGGCGATAGAAAAGGCTAGCTATTATATTTTAGGCTACCTATACCTATTAAACTAGTTAATATCCGCGGAAGTAGTCGAGAAAAGAAACGCTAGCTATTTCCCGCTAAATATATCCCGTTTACTAGTTTAATATAAAGCTATAACAAAAATAAAAAAACGGAGGCGGCGTTTAAAAAATTAGTCCCGCTCGCTAATATTATAGAAAATTACTACGGTTTTAAAAAAAACTAACCTTTATTTATTAAACTAGTCCTATTTATCGAGCTAATTAAAAAATATAGTAATTAAAACGCGAGCTAACCGCCGTTTCTTTAATTAATTCTATTTATAGATTTTATTAAACGTTATAATAATTAAAATAAGTACTAGATATTATTTAAAAAGCTAATTCTTTTTACCGAACTAGTAGACTACTATAGCGACGAAAAGGAAAATTAATTTATATCGATAGCGTTTTTTTAAACCGCCAGCCCAAAATAGTTAGAATATAAGAGAGAGGAATTCTATTTAGATTTTCTAGGCTAGTTTATAAAACGATTTCTAATAGATAATTTAAAAGAAAATTCTTAAATAAGTAACTCGAAATATAGGCCTATTTTTAAATTAAAGGCTTATAATATATACAGCGCTTCTTTATATAAAAGTATCTAAAATTAGCTAGATAGTACTGCGAATTTAATAATAGATATATAAATAGATAATACCAATTAAATATTATTTATAATAAATTAAAATATAAATAGAATAAATCGGCCCTAGTAATTAATATATAAAAGATAGTAATTTTTTTTTAAAGAATCCGCGTTTATTTTTTACTTGCTAGTAACGCCTTTAATATTATATCTAGTAGCGCGAGATACTAATCTATTAAAATAGATACGATTTCTAAATCTAGAACCTTTTTTTAATATAAAAAAGCGAAAGAAATTTAATAAATAATAGAAATACTAATAATATCGCTATAGTTTTCTAAAAGTAGTAGTCTAGTAGTATATTTTAGATATTACTACTTTAGAAAAATCGAAACCCGATAATAAAAGTAAAATAGCCCTCAATTAATTAAATATACTAAGTTTAGCGTAGAATATTATCCGACTAGCAATCGATTTATTTTTTTAGAATAGATATATATTCTCTCCTCTAGTATTTAATAGATTATAGATAAAAATTATAAAATTATTATAAGGAAATAACTATACTAGTAGAAGCGATAGTTTATAATATAGTAAAAGTAGTTTAATAGTAAATAAATATAATATTATAGAATTTAGAATATATTTTTTATATTTTTATATTATTAAAAATATACTTTATTTTTTTTATACTGGTCCTTTATATATTCTTTTGCTATTTTTATTATTAGTACCTCGCGATTTTATTTATCCGTATTTTAAGATTATATATTTTATTAATTACTATTTAAAAGAAATTAACGATATTAATAATTCTATTTATCTATTATTTTAGTAAGAATAATTTCTTATTTATTTCTAGCGCTATTCGATTTATCGGGCTATTAGGTACTAGAAAGCCTTCCGTTAGTACTCGTCCCTTTATTTTATTATATATCGCGATTTTTAGTTATTTATTAGTATTTTATAAGGATTTTAATAATTGTTATAAATTTATTTTAAATATTTTCTTTTTTTTTATTCTTTTTATCTAATTCTTTTTCCTACTTTTTTTTTTTTAGTTTATTCTATTTCGCGTCTATTTAATTAGCTACTACTTAATAAATCTTTATTAATAGATATTTTATACTATTTACCGCTATACGAATAATTACTATATATTTATATAAGCTACTCTTCTATTTAAATATCTATAAAAAGCTAACCGACCGTTTAATATAAGTTTATCAATTTCTTTTATATTATTTAAATTGAAATTATATATTTTAAATAGCGTTTAAATCTATCGCCTAATTAGTTTAATCTAGAATTTTTTTATTGGTCTCGTCTAGAATTTACTCGAGCTTTTTATATAGTTTTTATAGAGCTATTAATTATTAAATAGCGAGGTTCGATAATATATATACCGGTTATAGCTTTTTTAATTAAATATTATAAAAAAATAAAAATAATAAATTAAAATTAAAAAGCTAGAAAATCTAAATTATATACGCGTAAATATAAAAACTTTTTGTATTAATTATAAAGCCGAAAGTTTAATTTAATATAAATAAAACTAAAAGTAAACTCTAATAATCGGAAATTAACTCCCTTTTCCTTTTTTTTTTTTTTTCTTTTTTTTTTTGGATTTATTTTAATACTAAAGGTGGGATTTAAATATAATCGATGTAATATTTATTTTTAGTAATTCTAATATTTTTTATACTATATCTAGTATTTTTAAAATTATACGAGTATAAAATTATTTCTAGTTAATTAAATATCGAATAAGCTAATTTAATTTAAATATAAGAGTATATTAATAAAATATTTTTTTTTATACTAAATATAATTTATAGATTATATTAATTAATAGTTTAAATAAAAAAAATAGCTTTAAAAGCAATTTAAATAAAAAATTAATAAAATATTATAATAAATTCCCTATAAGATTATATTACGGATTAGTTTAAAATTAGAGGGTTAAATAAATAGAACTTTTTTACTAGTAATTCTTTAATATACTTTTTTAACCTTAGTTTCGTTTTTTTTAGATAGATAATTTTATTAATTATATAGCTAAAATCTATTAAAAGAAAGCTATATCGCGTATTATAAATAGTAGAAAATATTGAAACTATACGCGGTTATTATAACGACGCGATAAACTAATAATTAAATAATTATAAGTAGGAGAATAAAATAAGAAATTTTACTATAATATATTTTATATATTATCGGATTTTAATTTTGTAATAAATATAATAAGTTAGAGATAAAAATAAACCAATTAAATTGTTGTTTTATTTAGTGGTTTCTTATATTAGATTAGTATATTTATATTTATAAAAGGTAGCTTTAATTATATATTCTATTTATTATAGTAGTAATAGTATAATATTTATTTTTAAAATAATTTCGCTTTAACTATTTATATATTTTTTTAAACGCGTTTAGCCTTAAAATTATCTATTAATATAATATAAAAAAGATAGAGGGATAAAATAAATAATAGTAAATCTATAATTATAATAATATAAACTTTAATATTTATTATTATATACTATCTTTATTATTTTATTTTTTTTTTATAATTATATCCTATTTTTATTATTTTATTCCTTTTTAATAGATATTAGTAATCTTATATATATATCGGTTATATTAATTATATCTATTATTTATTATTTATAACCTATTATAGCTATATTTTGATTATTAATAGGCTCCGCTAAAATAGTTCCTTTTTATATTCTTTTTCTCTTCCTTTCGGTATCCTTCCTAATAGAGTTATATTTAGCTAGTAATTCTAGTAGCGTTTTTTTATTTTTACGCTCTATTTTTTTTTTAATTTTTAGTAGTTTAAAGGGCTAATAATAATATATAAAATTAATAATTACTTTAAAAGCGCGGTTAGTAACTTTTTTATATATTAGGATTATATTATTAATCGTTTATAAAAGAACTTTTAGTAGTTTATATAGATAATTTTTAAAATTATCTATCGGTTAATTATAATCTTTAAATTAAAGAATAAAAATAAAAAAAAGAATTAATATTTATAAAATACTTTTATATTATTTAAGTAGGAAAATTAATATACTAATTTCTAATGTTATACGGATACTATAAATTTTACGGCTGTTATTTAATCGGTTATTTAATTTTTTCCGAGCTCTTTTAATTCGCGTATCTATTTTTTTATTTATTAAACGATTATTAATAAATAGAAAACCCTTTTATTTATATAAATATATATTTATATAAAGCGTTTTTATATTTTTTTCTAGTATAATTATTAATTCTAGCTTTTTAATTTTTTAATTTACGGTACTATTTTTGTTTTTAAATTCGGTTTAAAGGTTTAAATAAATTTTATATAGATTTATAATATATATAAAATATATAAAACGCGTATTAAATACTTTAATCGATATTTTCGCCTTTTATTAAAAAGTAGTAAAAAATTTATTAATATTTATCGATTGGAATTTTAGAAATAAAAGCGGTAATATACTTATACCAGCCTCTATTATATTTTATATAATATTAACGTTTTTTAATATTTAATAGATATTATTAATTTAATTAATTATTTATTTAATTTTTTTTTTATTTATATATTTATACTAATTTTTAACTATTTTATCTACCGCAGCGTTTAAAACGGCCGCGGTAGGTTTTTTTTTAAAGGCGATTATTTTATTAATTATATTTTTAATATATTGCTATTTATAGAATTTTATTATTTTATATTATTTTTTCGTTATTATTATAAATATTTTTATATTATTTTTATTTTAATACTAGGCCGCGTTTATTCTCTCTATTTTTTTAATAAGGTCGAGGTATCGCCGTTTTTAGAATTAATTAAAGGTTTTCGAGTATTTATTTATATTATTATCCTCTATAATTTTTTTTAAATTTTTTTTAATATTTTTATTTTTATTTTTTTTAGTTTTCTAAAATTTTTTTTTAATATTCCTTCGTCTATTCCTTTTAATATTCTAGGTTTTCTTTTTAATATCAAGCGATGGATTTATAACTACTATTTAAAATCGGAGTAATTATACGGGTTTCTTCTTATTAAGTTTTTCGGTATCGACGCGACCTTTTAATTAATAGTTGTTTCTTTTATTTAATTCTATTTCCGATACTATTTTACTATTATATAAACTAATATTTATAAATTATTAATTTAATTTATATATTATTTAAAATAATTTATAATTATTTTTATATTTTCAAATATTTAAAAAAATTATTTTTATCTAATCCGGGTATTATAATAATATTATTAATTAAAATACTAGTTTTTTTATATACTTTACTAAAAATTTAGTTTAATCGATTTTTATTTCTTTAAACTAGCTATTAATAAAATTAAAAAGCTCGCGCGCGATTATTTCTAAATATAATCCGGAATTAATAATATATTAATTTCTATTCTAAAGAAACCTTTTATTATAAAGAATATTACGAGCGGTTTAATACCTTATATTAGGTATCGCGTTTTTATAACCGACTGCGTTTCCGATTTATATTATATTTATTATCGATATTATTATAGTTAAAAAATTATTAGAGAATAAAAGAATAATAAATAAAGCCGAATACTAAAATAATCGAAATTTACGGGGTAAAAATATTTAGTAATATTTAGAGATTTTAGTATAGTAATTTTTCCAATTTAATTAAACTCTATCGTTTAAAATTGGTTAAATTTTAAAAGAAAAAAAAAGCCGCCGGTTAATATTTTAATATACGCTATCTATAATTATTTTTTTTAAAAATATAGACGGTATTTTAAATAAATTATTCTAATATAATCTAACTATATATTCTATTAATTCTATTAAAGAGATATAGTATTTATATATCGAATACCCGCGTTATATATATTTTTATTTTTTTTTTATATATTTTTATTTTATTTTATATTATAGATTATAATCTATATTTTTTAGAATTTTTTTTTTTTATTTTTTTTTAAAATTTTAATTAAAGTAAATATACTTTTAATTTAAAAACTTTAATAAAAATTATTTATAATTTTATTTGCTTTTTTTAATAAATTAAAAGTTAATAAATATTAAAAATATATAACGAGAAACTAGTTTTTAATAGCGAATAATTTTTAATTATAAATTTAAAAATATTATAATTTATTAAAAWTTTTTTTTTAATATATTTTATTTTATTAGTTATTATACCTTAATTCGATTTTAATATATAATAATTTTAATTTTATTATTGATTTTTATATTAAATTATACTATTTAATACCGATTAACTATATTTTTGTATTTAAAAAAAAATAATAATTTTTTATTATAGATTTTATAGTATTTTATTATTAAAATTTTAATTAGAATATTTTTATTATAAACTAAAGTATATATCTATTAAAAATTTTATTTATTTTATTTTAATTTAAAATTTTATTCTAGTTTTTAATAAATATTTAAACTGTATTATTATTAGCTTTTTAAAATACGCGCTATTATTTTAAAAAATTCTATTTTCGATAATTTTAATTTCTGAATTAGTTTAAAATCTAATTTTTTTAGTATTAATTTATTTACTTCTTATTTTCTACTAGTATTCTATTATAAACTCTTTTTAAATTTATTCTAAAGCTATAGAAATTACTATAACTAATTGTTTATAAAAGCGCCAGTATAAAAAGCCCGTAAATATTATATAAAGCTATATAATAAAGTTTTATTATTTACTTTTATTATTCTATATACTTATAGCTAATATTATAATAAAGATAGACGAAAAAAATAAAAAGTATTAAATCGAACGTTAACGCGTATATTTTAAAAAAGTTAGTTTTTTTTTTTAATACTAATTCCCTATCGATATTTTAATTTAGTTATAATTAATCTAATATTAAGTTTAGTTTAGGTAAAATACTGGATAATAAAATATATTAAGTCTATTAAGATAGTCGAAAAACTATATCGAAGGTTAGATAAAATTATTATTATTATTTATCGAATTAATATTTAAGCAGGTAAGTATTTAATTTTTATATTTTAATTTTAATTTAATAGCTAATATTTCTATTTATTTAAATTTTAATAAAAAAAAAAACGAGTATAGATTATTAAAAGAATCGTTTTTTTTAAATAATAAATATAAGGAAAAAAATATTAATAATAATAATATCGATAAATATACGGATATATTTTATAGTCTTTATTAAATATTTATATTTTTTATACTCGCTAATTAGATAGATTTAAATAAGAACTCGGATTAAATATTTTTTTTAAAATTTCCTTCTAAATCGCTTTTGATTAAAGATTTTGATATTAATAAAATTGTATTTTTATTAAATAAAAACTTAAATACCGAAAAAACTCTATAATACAAACTTTAAACCTTTTTTTACGCGGTAGTATTTTATAGTTAGAGTAATATCGAGCGATAATTATAATAATCGAAATAAATTTTTTCTAAAAATATATATTAAGCCTATAACGATAGTTATAATAAAGCCGGAAAATTTTATTCCCTTTTTTTATAGTTTATAGCGCTTAAGATAGTATTATATTTATAATATTTACCGATTTCTAATAGAAATTAGCGCGATATAAAGTAAATTAGTTTTATAATTTTATAAAACCTAACTATTAGGCTTTATTTAGCTTATTAATATTATTCTAGCTAGGCTAGTAGAAATAAAATTTATATTTATAGTTTTTTTTTCTATTTTTAGTATAAAATCCCCGTAATTCGCTTTAATTAATTATATATTCGCTAAATATTATATTTTTTTTTCTGATAATTATCTAAAATTAAGTATTCGAATATAATAAATTTGTATAATATTAGAATAAATATAGATTTTTATTTTATTAATAGGTTATTCGTTTTTTTATTATCTATATTATTATTTGATATATCTTTTTTATTTTTCTTAAATTTTTAATTAATATTATCCTTTATATTATTATTTAATATATTTCCTTTATTTTTTTTTATTTTATAATTATTCTTTTTTTTTTTATTATCTTTTAATATATTTTTTTTATACTCTTCTAACTTTTAATTATCGCTATTAATAATTTCTTTTATTATAAATTTATAATATTTTAAACGTTTTAATTTAAATTAGGCTATTATTAAATTTAATATAATACCCGCTCGGTAGTTTTTTATAATTATTTTTAAAAACTTTATAAAACGTTTAAATATTATCCTTTTTTTAAAAATCGGATATTAAACTACTTTTTCTTTAAATTATAATATATCCCGATTATTAAATATATCGATTAGTATAATAATAATTTTTAATAGTCTATTAAACGGGAAATTTTCTAAACTAGTATATAGGTTAGTTAAAATTAAATATAATAGATTAATAGAACGGTAGTATATATATTTATTTATTTTTTTATTTAAAATTATCGCTAATAATATAAATATTATTTTTTTATTTATATTTTTTAAAACCTTTAAATTTCTAGTTTATATAATTAATTAGAATGTTTTTTTATTTTAATAATTTTAATTTTTAGTTTTTTTCTTTATTATTTTATATAGTATCTCCTTTATATATATTAAGAAAAAATACCGCTATTATATATTTAAAGATAAAATCGTTTAACCGATTTTTTTAATTATATATTTTTTTATAAATCGTTTTATTTTATTATTTTTTTTCTTAAATTTCTTATAGTTCGATTTATAATTAGCTCTAAATTCAACTAAAGTATAATATTTGAAAGTTTTATTAAAGGCCGTACCGCTAGTTTTATAGATTTTATATTTGTTATAATTAATTTATATTTATTATATATATTCCAGTTCTTCTTCTTTTATAATAATTAATTTTTTTTGCGGTAAGCTATCGATTTTATTCTAATAGTCGATAGCGGTTTATATAAAATTTACTATCGTTTAGTAGATTTATAACCGCCCGATTTCTAAAATAATTTTATTTTTTAATATATATAAGTTTTTTTTATAAGGTTAAATTAATTATAACTTTATAATAGTATTTCCGAGTAGTTTTTAATAAATAATTTTAAACCCCGGGTTTATAGAAAAAAAAGTACTATTATTAATTTATTTAAATAGTCTAGTTTAAAACAATATTTTAAAATTTTATAATTTAAAAAAGGTAAGAAGTAGTTATTAAAAAGAATCGCTAGATTATTTATTACCGGAGCTATTTAATTAATATTTATATCGAGGTTTTTACTATAATAAGTTAATCGAAAAAGTACTATTAAATAATATAATTTTATTCAGCCAGCTAATTTTATTTTTATCCGCGCTTAATTAAAAATATATATTATTCGATATAAATTTTAGAAATTTAATAAAAGGTCTTTTATATTTTCTCGGCTTTTTTATCTCTAGGCTATTAATTATATTTTCTACCGCTTCGAATTTTATATTATTTTTTTCGCCGGTTTAAGCTAATAAAGCGTTAGGTTTATTTTTAAAATTGTATATAAAAGTTTTAAAAACTTCCCGATGCTTTTTTAATACTTTTTTTTTTATTTAAAGCGCGGAATAGAATTCGACTAGTATTATTAATATCTATTTAATCGTTGTTTAATATAAATATTTTTAGTTCGGAGATATAAATATATTTTATATAATAATAATATCGTGTAAAGAAGTTTATATACAACGCGATAAAAATTAATTAATATTATATTTTTATTATATTAGATACTAGAAGCTAGGTAAATATCGATTTTATTTTAGAGCTACTACTAGTAATTAGTTATATATTCGAATATATAGCTAATATTTAAATTAATAAACTTTTTATAACATATTATCTTCGTTGGTAATTTTATTATTAAAAGAAATTATAAATTTTATTTTACCTATAAATTACGGGCCAGAAAATAATAAATTCGGTAGCTAATTTTATCGGTTTATACTAGTAGCTAATAATCAGGCCCGGTAAAACGAATGCGATAATATTTAATTAGAAGCTAATAGTCTATTAATTTAAAGTCTAAAGTTTATTTATTCTTTAATTTCCATCCCGATTCCTTTAAATAAGATAATCTACTATTTATTTATTAAGTATCTTCTAGGTTAAAAAAATAACGAATATTAATAATAGGTTTATTAGGTTAATAATCGCTAGATTAAATAAAGTAAAAATATTAATAACCGCTACGAATTTAATATTATAATAGAGCGTTGCTAGTAATTTATAGCGTTATTAATAAATTTAAAAATAAAACTCGATTATTGAGTTTTATTTCTATTTTTTTTATATCGAATACTAAAATTAAATTAATTTTTATTATCGATTAAATTGTTTAATTTATTAAATTATAAATATCGAGTTTATTTTTTAAAATTAAAATCTAGTAATTAATTTTATCGGAAATCTAGAGTTTAAATTTTTATATTCGGGAATAATTATAATCGTATATAATATATAAAAATATAATAATAAATAGTTTTTATAATTTTTAAATTATCGAATTATTATATACTAGCTTTATTTTAATAATTTTATTATAATCCGGTATAACTACTATTATATTACTTTTATAGCCTTTTCGAAATCGAACTTTTATCCTATATATTTTTTTATTTTTATCGAATCGGATATTTTATTTAAACCGTTTTTATATTTTTTATAAATTCGTCGATTAATTTATTATTCTTTTTTTCGCCTGTTATAGTATTATTATCGTCCGCTTCGGTAATTTTTAAAAATTTTTTAATTTCCCGGATAACCAGTTTATATAAATTATTTATATTTCTAGAATTTTAATTAATCGCTTTTAAATTTATAAATAATTATAGTTTAAGCGGACGTATATATATAATTAATATCTATATCTATTTTTTTAAAGCGCCGAAAATCTATATAATATTTAAATTTTATTAAATCTATAAAAATATTATATATTCGAATTTTTCGACTTTAATATTTTTTAAGCTAGTTATATATAAGTACGTTTAACGTTTAATAATTTCTATTTTAAAATAAAGAATTTATTTAAAAATATTAGGGCGTAATTTAATACCGGAAAATAGGATTAGTATAAAAATTCCCGCTTATATTTAAAGCGACTTTATATTTTTTATTTAAATGATTTTTTTATTTATTTTTACGCTTATACTCGATATTATTATATTATTCGAGTAGATATTTTTTATTATAAATTCCTTTTTCGAATTAATTAAAATATATATTTTTATTATATAACGCTACTAGCCGCCTTTTTTTTTAGAATATAGCTTTTTTAATTAGGTTTTTAATAGCGCTAGATTTTTTATTATAATTAAATCCCCGTCTTTTAGTAATTTTTTTATTCTATTAAATTATTTGCCAAATCGAGTCTATATAATATAATATAAAGTTTTAATAAAAGGATAATCGCTTTTTTATTATTTTAAAATAATATTATAATTGTAAAATATATTAATTACAGTTTTATTTTTAGAAATATTTTTATTAATAATAGTTAATATTTTTAAACTTTTATAATAGTATTAATACTAATATAAATTATTAAAAATAATATTCCCGACCGCTATAAAAATTAATCTAAAAATTAAAGGTATAATTATTTTTTTAACGATATTTATTTTTTCGTTCGCTTAATATATTTGTATATATATAATTTAATTGTTTATTTTTCCTTTAATTATAAATTTTAATATAAAATTTATAATTATATAATTATCGGGGTTAAGTTCAGCGATATTAAATATCGATATTTTTTTCGCCGCCGTTATAGTAGATATTTTAAGGGAACCCTAGTATTTTAAATTAGTTATTATATCCTTTTTTATATTCGAATATAGAAGAATAGATTTATTTAGGTAGTTAATAAAGCTTAACTTTTTTTTAATAATTAAATTTCTATAATATTAAGTATTACTCGAGTATTGGTTTCGAAATTATTTAAATAAAGGCTACTTTTTTTATTACTTTTATAGATATTTTTAGCCCCTAAATTTTTAAAATCGAAATTATTATCTTTGTTGTTATTTTATAAAGTACGACTTGTATTATCTTTTATTTATTTAGTATTAATTTAAATTTAGAGGAGTTTTTAAATTATAATAGTATTATAATTTTATTTAATATAGTTTTTTTTATATTATTAATAAATTTCCTTTATTATTACAGCTAATAGTTTATAGCGCTTTTTATAAATAATTGAATTCGACTTTTTATATATATATTAGTTAACGAGCTGACGGAATATTTTTCGAATATAATAAACCGATACTTTTTATAAAAATAGAGTTAAAATATATATTTTAGCTGTAAAATTATTACGGAATTATAAAATTATAATAAAACTATTAAAATTTTTTAATATTAAATATTTTATATTTTTATAATCTATTCGATAAATTTAAATTAAAAGCTAAGCCTTTAATTAAACGCTTTAGGTTAGAATATATTATAATATATAGAATAATTCTATATATATTTTCTACCGCTATTTTTAATCGCGAATAATATTATTATTATTATTTATATATTAATAATCTGGAGTTTTATTTATTTTAATAGCTTATAAAATCGAGGTTTAATATAATATAACTATAAGAATAAAGCGGATAAAAAATACTAGTTAGTAAAAAAAAATTAAAAGAATAGTAGAAAAAAAAAGAAAGAAAAAAAAATAATAATAGTTTATTTATAAAATAACTATAGTAATAAATAGCTTTTATTTTATTAATAAATTAGAAATTAATATTAAAATATAATAACCCGAGTATAAAATCCTTTTTTTTTTTAAATAGTATATATTATATTTATTTTTATATAGGTTTATTACTTTAATATTTATATAAAAGAAATATTAAAAGAAACGGATATTTATATATATAGTAAGTATCCTTTATATAATTTATATATATATAGCGTGGCTATATTTATAGTATTTATCTATTATAATTAAAATAATACGACGGTTATAATCGATTTATAGATATTATCTAATTCTATAATATTTAATACCGCTATTTATTATTTTAAAATCCTATTTTTAAAAGTAAATATCGACCGTCGGGATTTATTAGTTTTTTTTTCTTTTTTTTCCTTCTATTTTTTTCCGAGATTCCTACTTTCTTAAAATTTATAATAGTAGATAATATTTAAATAATAATTTCTATATAGAATTTTTATATAGTTTTATTTTTATATATATATTTATAAAAATATTAAAGTATTTAAATAAAAAATCGATTTTTGATTTTTTATTTTATTAATAAAGATATCGGTCCCGCGAAATATAAATAATTTTTTTAAAAAAAAGCAAGTTTGTAATTAGATATAATAGAAAAATCTAAAAGGTATTTTTATTTAAATATATTTTATTTTGTTTATTCTATATTTAATTCCTTTATATATAAATTTTTATAAAGTATAAAAGTTTAAAATTAGCCGAATAATAGATTTTAATAATATAATATTATTATTTATATAATAAAATTTAAAAGTTTCTAATTAAATAATAAAATAAAAGTTATAAAGTTTTTATTCGATTCTTTTTTTAATATTATAGTTTTTTATACCTGTTTTTTTTTTTTTATTTATAAAATAGTAAATAATAATAGGTCTATTTAGTAACTTTTAAATAAATAATTCGCGGTAGCTATATTATATTATTAGCGGCGTTAATTAAAATAGAAGTATTTTTTTATAGCTAGTATTGTAATATTTATAACCTTTTATTAATCGAATCTAATTATATTTAGTTTTAAAGCGCGTTTTATCCCGCTAGTAGATTTATTTAATTAGGACTAAAATATTTTATATAAATTTTGCGATAATTTTCGCCGAGATTAAAATAATAATAGAATAGATATAAATACTTTAATTATAAAATATTATAATTTTTATATACGGGGTTTTCGAATTTTTTAATATAAATTTATTTTTTATATAGTTAACGGATTTTATTTTTATTTCTTTTATTTTTTTTTCTATTATATTTATATCGATTTTATTTAATAAATAAAGCTGATTTTATAATTTTTTTTTATAGCTATAAATTAGTTTTTTATTATAATATCTGGTAATAAAAATAATAATTATTCTTTAAAGTTATTAATAGTAGTTTCGCGATATTATAATTTTTTTGTATTGTATTATAATCAACTTTTTTTAAATAAATAGATTCCCGCTTTTTTAAATATATAATATTATTGTAGGTAGATTTTATTTATAATATAATTTTTTAACGTTAGCGATTAAAAAATATACGGTTAAAAGTAGCTCGACGATTATTTCAGGATATTAATTATATTTATTTGTTAACGAACTCGTTAATTACTAGATTTTTTTTTATTTTATAATATAATTAAAGCGGTATTCGAATAATTAAAATCTATTAATTATATAATTATATAAAAATATTATTATTCAAACTACAGCGAAATATATATTAAAAAAAATACTTTTAAATATTAATAAAGGTTCGATTTATAGCTTTTTAAATATATTAATATTTATATAAAAATTAAAATAAAAGAAATATTTATAAACTACTTTATTTTATATATTTAACCCGGCGAATTATTTATTTTCTATTTATTCTATAAAACGCTATTTAGTAAAATATTTATTATTATCGATTATTTTTTATTAATTTTAATTTTTTATTTTGAATAAAAATAGTTTTTTTTTTATTAAGGCGAGAGTTTTTAAATATTAAACCGGCCGTTTTTATATATATTAGGCGTCTTCGACTATAATATTTTATTTTTTTTTTAATATTATAAAAATAGATAATAAATCGCCTATTATTATTTTATTAAAATATATTTTAATTTAATAAACTATTTTATTATAGGTTTAATTTATTCTAATTATCGAATAATTTTATAGTATAATAGTTTTAAATTTTATAAATTCAAGCGGTAATTTTTTAACGATTTTTTAATTATTAAAACCCGTTATAATTTTAGCGCTTTATATTATTTACGTGTATTTTAGAATCGTTTCTTTTTTTTTTTTTTTTAAAAATTTATAAACCCGTTTTTTTTTTTTTATAGAATAATAGATAGAGGGGAACTATTATATAATAGAATAGTATTTAGAAAAAATAAAGATTTGCTATATTATAGATATATTTATTTTTTGGATTTTTAAAAATTAAATAACCCCTATATATAACCAGATAATTATTTATATATAATTTTTTAAAACGGTATTATTCTATTATATTTTAATTTGTAAAATTAATTATAAAAGATTAAATTTATTATAGCTATTTTATTTATTTATAAAAAAATTTATAATAATTAGATATTATTATACTATAATAGTATTAGTTTTTTTTTATATAAAAAAGTCCGACTGGATTTTTTATTTAAATTTTAATCTAATTAGAATTATAAAATTTAATAGATTTAAACTATTTTATTCCCGAAATTATAATTCGAAATTTTTTCGATTTTTCTGCTTATTAATGGACTAAAATACTAGCTAGAAAATTATTATTCTATTTTTTTAAATTTACTAAAAGTTATAGATTATACGCTTGTATTAGTTTATTAAATTAGATTTAAATTTTTAAAAATTTCGATATAAAAGTAATAATCGATTAAAAAGTCTATATTTTAAATTTTAAATTTTTAATTTTATTTTAGTTTATTATTTAATCTATAAAACAATAAATATAATAATATTCGAAATTAAAAATTAATATAGCCGATAGTTTTACTAGTAATATTATATTTTAAAGAATACCTTTAAAAAAAACAACTATAAAACCCGCGATTATAAAAATAACTAATTTAAATTTTAGTATTAAAATTTTTAAAAATTAATTTAAATATTTTTTGAAATTTAAAATAATTAATAAATTACCGATATTATTAAATTAATATAAAAACTATTAAAATTCGCGATTTTATAAAAATTTTGAATATAAATAAAATTTTTTTAATAATTACTTTTATTTTATTTAATTTATTAAATAACGCGTTTACTTTAATTCTATATATTAAAATAGCGGTTATTTTTAGAAAAAATATATATATAATAGAATAAATGGTTAAAACCTATTTTAGTTTTATATATAGTTATTTAGGTTATAATTTAGCGAAGACTGCGTTATTTATAGAATATTTTTTAATAAACGGATTATTATTATAAAAAATTTATAATTTTTAATAAATTATAAATATTTTTTAATTATATTGTAATTACTATTATTAAAGGATATTTATAAAAGTTTATTAATTTAACCGCTATTTATCAAATTATATAATCGGATTTTTTTTTTTTATTTTCCTTTCCACGAATATTATATAAATAGCGCGTTATTTTAAAAATCGATTTATAGTTTATTTTAAATTTTATAAAAGTAATTTTTTTTATTAATATTAAATTAGTATTAGTAATCGAGTAATAATTATAAAAGAATTTATAAATAATTTTCAATTTATATAGTAATTTTTTTAATAAAAAATCTATTTTTTTTTAAAAATATTTAATAACGGTATTATCGCGTTTATCGTTGGTAAAAACTTTTTTATTATTTTAAAATGGTATTATATTTATTAATTAATATAGAAATATTATCTATAATATATATATATATTCGTTAATTATTTTTTTATTATATTATTATCGTCTTTAAATAGTTCTCGAGTTTTTTCAAGAAAAAATTTCTTTTATTTATATTTGTTTTTAATAGCTTCGGTTATAATAATAAATATTTAAATTATATATCTCGAAGTTATTTAATTATTGTTTATAGCTTATTTTAAATACTAATAAATATAAAATCGTCGCGAAATAGAATAGTTATAATATATTTTATTTTTATATAATTTAAATTATTTTATTTTTTATTATAATATTTTCTATTAGAATTTATTTAATTATATTTATATAATTTAATTATATAATTGTTAAAAAAGTATTTTTAATCTTTTAAATTTTTTGTTTATTTATTATATCGAAGATAATCGAAAAAAAATAGATTTATAAAATTAAAGAAAATAAAATCGAATAATTTAAAATTTCAAAAGTATATATATTTTATTTATAAGCAGAGCTCTAGAAATTTACTATACCGAAATTTTATTAATTTATAATATTAAAAAGTTTTTATTTTAACGAGTTATTAAATATATACTAGAATAAATCAGAAAAAAAAAAAAAAAAGAGAAGGAGAAAAAAAAAAAAAAAGGGAAGTAAAATTCGATAATCGGGTTTTGCTTTTACTAATATAGATTTTATATATAATTTATAAAGGATATATATTAGGATTTAAACTATTTTTTTATTATAAATTATATTCGAGCTGTATAAAATAGCGGTTAGTATTAAAATTCGATACTTTTAAATTTTATAAATATTTATAAAAAGCTGAAATTATAAATAAAATATAAAAGCTATTATTTTTAGAAAATTATCGGTTTAAAAAAATTATAAAAATTATTAAATCCGATAATATTTTAATATTCGGATTTTTTAGAATAATTATTTTTATAACTATTTTTTTATATATTTTATACGTCCTATATATCTTTAATAATTTAAAAGGATTCGGAAAATTCGCTATTTATTATTTTTAGTATAAAATAAAACGATTTTCGGTTAATATTTAATTAAAAATATAAATTTTATTTTTATATCGGATAAAAAATTTTATATATTTATTAAAAGGATTATTAATTAAATTATTTGGTTTTAAATTAATTATTAATTTAAAAATATTATATTTAATATAAATAAAATTTATTATATAAAAAAAACTTTATTATTTTATAATAACTCGAATTTTTTTTTTTATTATATAAAGTTTAAATTACTTTTTTAATATATAAATATAATCCCGATATTAACTTTATTTCTCGCGTTTATAATATTATAGCCAGATTAGTAAATAAACTAGCGTAAAAAATCGAATTAATTTATTTAAATTATAGTTTTTATATTATATTTTACTTTTTTTAATACTTTTTTTTAATAAAATTTTTTTTTTTTTTTAAAAATATTTTTTTTGTTTATTAAATCTATCGGTATTACTATTAAAAAGCAAAGATTTATATATTATAATAATACCGGTGGTTAGAATATATAAAAAGAATAGGAACGATTATATTATATATATATTTAGCGCGGAATAGGCTCTATATTATAAATTTATATAGGCTCGGTTCTAATAAATATTACCTATTATATTTAATTTAAAATAGTTTATTAATTTATATATTTATTAAATCTTTTTATTCTATAAAAAAATACAAAAAATTTATTAATTTTACTATTAGAATATTAGCTAGTATAATATTAGTATTATTATTTATTATAAATAGAAGTAAAATAATAAAATATTAGTTTATTTTTATATATTAACGAAATTTTAATTTAAAAAATAGATTATTATTATAAAATTTTTTTTATTTAATATAATATTATTTTATTATAAATTATATTTTATAATATTACTAGATTTATTAATTTTTTAATTATATTTTCAATACTAATAATTAATCGGTGTATTTTTTTTATATAAATTCTTTATATTTATTATCCTCGTTAATATATTTTTTATTATATTTTTTATTTTTTTTATCGCTAATTAATACTATAATTATAGTTATTTTTTTTAAAAATATAGTAATAATATATTCTAATTATTATATCGGGAGGGAATTTATTAGTTATTAGTTAATATTTATTTATAATTCGAATATACAATTAATTTATAAACGTTTTCGATTTCGAAAAATTATTTTTTTTTTTTTTATTTTTAGGTAATAAAGTAATGGTTTTATTTATTTTTTAATTTATTTTATTAGCGGATTCAAGTTTAATATTTTTTTAAAATAAATTTAGTTTTATTTAAAAGAGATTTATAATAAATAATATATCGAATCTAAAAATTTTATAAATATAATTAATTATTTTTTTTTTTATAAAAATAAAAAACTTTAATAAATTATTATATATTTTTTTAAATTATTTTTTTATATATTAGCGGCTATTTATATAGATATTATATATTATTTATCTTCTATTTCCGTTTTATTTTTAGTATAAAAATTGGAATACGTTATATTTTAAATTTAAAATAATTTTTATATATTAAAATACTTTTTTTTATTTAATTTAAATAAATTTTAAAAGAATAAATATTAGTAATAAAAGGATAATAATTTAGGTATTTATTTTTAAATAGATTTATTATTAAATTGCGAGAAAAAAATTATTTATTTATTTATATAAGAACCGCGATTAGTATTATTTTAATCTATTTAATGTATATTTTATTTTTAATTAGAAAATAAAATTCAATTATTAGAATTTATTTTTTATTAAAAATTATATTATTTTAATTTAATTAAAACTATTTCGTTTATAGGGTTAGGGTTAGGGTTAGGGTTAGGGTT
>KE546974.1:0-138848 GCA_000442125.1 Opeltia flavorubescens
CCCTAACCCTAACCCTAACCCCAAAAAATCGGTATAGAAATTTCGATTATATATAAGAGAAGCTAGTAAAGGATTTTTTACTCGCGAGGCCTAATTATTAATTTATATCGAAGTAAATAGATTTAAAAAACCGGAGAGGATATACCCGGTTTATATTTAAAACCGGGAATAATTCGGGGTAATAGAAATTATAAAATAAATTATAATATTATTTATAATATTAAATTCCTCGCTTTTAATTTTAAATTAGGGAAAATTGGAAAATAAAATTATAATCGTTTAATTTAAACTTACAGATAATTATTATAAAAGAAAAAAAATTATAACGGGTATAAAAGACTTTTTAAATATTTAAAATATATTTATAAAAGTTAATATATCGTTTAATAATTAAATTATTTTTAGCGAATATTATTAGTTAATAATATAGTAAAGCGGTATAAAAAAAAAATAGATATTAATTTAATATTATTAGATAATAATAATAAAATTATTTATAATTATTTTAATAGAAGATTAAAAGTAAATAAAAAAATCGAATAGGTTTCAAATTCTAAAAATTAAATAAAATTATATTATTCTATTTTAAAATTATAATATTAAATATTTAAATATTTTAAACTAATATATCTTTTAATAATATTAATACTAGCGGCTATAATATATCCGGAATATCTTTTATAGAAGTAATAGTAGCCGGGTTGAATATATTAGAATTATACTATATTTTATAATATATAATATAATTTATATAATAGATTTACTTTTATTTAATATCGAACTAGTAATATTTCTCGGGATTAATAAAGATTCCTTTTTTTTAATAAAATATAGAAGGTAAAGGAAAAAGAATAGAATAAAAGTAATAAATAAAAAGGAAATAGTAAAATAAAAAAAAAAACGGGTTGGAATATAGAATAGGAAAAAATTAAAAAAAAAAAATATTAATAAATAATATTTTTTCTTTTAATTAAATTAATAGAAATTACTTTAGTATAATTAAATTAATAATAAATATTATAATAAATTATACTAATATTTTTAATAATATATAATTAGTTTACCTGCTTTTAATAATATTAATTATTTATAATTCTTTAAATAAAGACGAATATTAAAATAAAATAAAATCTATAACGTATATAATTAATAAAAAATATAAATAAAATAATCGGAAATAGATTTAAATTAAAAAAAAAAACTATCTATAAAAATTTATAACCGGAAGTTTTTTAATTAGATAAATTTTAAATATAATAGTATAATAAAAAAGTTTTAGTAATAAAAAATCGAAAACTTTTAAATTTTTATAATTATATTTTAAAATTAATAAATTCGTTTTTATAATAATAGCTTTTATACGGAAATAACTTTAATAATTTATTATAAAAAGCTAATATTTATTTAATTATATATATAATAATATCGATATTATAAAAATAAAGTATATATATATTAAAAATTTTTTTTTTAAAGGCCGCGTTTTTAATATTAAAAAAATCTATTTAATATAAAATCTAGTTCTATTTATAAATAAATTAATAATTATAATAAATAATTAAAATATTAATAAAATAAATATATAAAATTAAATATATTTTTAAATAATAGTTACCTTTTAATAAATACTATATAAAGCTATATAATTTATTTAAAAAATTCGAAAAATAAAAAAAGATTTCTATTATATTAGTAGAAGAAACCGTAAATTATATAAAAAAAAAAAAAAAATTTATAAACGCGAATATTATTAAATAATAATAATCGGTAAAAATATAAAAAAAAATTTCGTTATAAATTTAATAATATAATATATTCTAAATAATAATAATAATTAAAAATAATAAAAGAAATCGAAGTTATTTATTTTATACTCGCGAAAATATAATAGTTAAATATTTATAATTACTTCTATAATAGTATAAAATAAATTAAACCCGAAAAAAAATATAAAAATATTTAATAAAATATTAAATATATTTAATAAATAATAATTATTTATTAAAATATTTATTTTATTATTTCGAATTATAAAAAAAAAAATTATTTTATTTTTTTAACTAATTTAAGCTATATCTTTTATAGTAGTATTTTACTCGAACTCGCTTATATATATTATAAAATCGGTATTATTACTATCGAATAAATTATAATTTTTATTTTTATTTATAATAAATTTATTATTATTATTTTTATTTATATATTTATTCGTTTTTATTTTATTATTAAAATAAATATTATTTTTATTATTTGTATTATTATTATTTATAATATTCGAATATATTAAAAAAACGGATTTAAAAATTTTTTTAATTAATTTAATAAAAGTCTTTATAAATATAATTTATATAGTTTAAAAAATATTAAAAATATTATTTTTGTAAAAACAAGAATTAGAATTAATTAAAATAATAATTAGTAAAAAAAAATTCGAAATTATTAGCTAATAATATAAAATTAATTTATAAAATAAAATATTATATTTTTTAAAGGTTATAAAAAAAATAATTTAAAATATATAATAAATATCCGATTAATATATATTTTTAAAAGGAATAATAAATTAATATTTTTTATAAAATTTATATTTTATAAATAAAATATTTTTAGCGCTATATTTTTAATAGAAGTCTATTAATTTTAAAAAAAATATTATTTAAAAAAATAGATATAAAATATTAATATTTAAATATTAATATATTAATTAATATATTTTATATAATTGTTTTTTTCGGCTTTTAAATAAATAGTATAATATTCCGCGATAAAAATTTTAAAAATTATAATCTAAATTTATATAGCTATAATAGGAATATATTTATTTATAATAAAGGCTATATAATATTAATTATAGAAATAATTTATATTTAAAATATATATATAGACCTATTTTATTTATTTAATATAAAAAATATAATTATAATATTAAATAACTAATTATATATTAATAAAATTTTTAATAAAAAGTATATTATAAATATATTTTTATATATTAATTATAGTTTTTAGAATCTATAAACTAGTTAATATAATTTATATTAAATTATTAGAATTATTAAATCGATTAAAAGCGGTTTTTTTATTTATTTATTTATACGCGGATTAAATTATTAGAATATTAAAATTAAAAAATTCTAAAAAAACTTTAATTAATTATTAGGTTATTAGCTATTTATAAAAAATTAAAAATTTTCTACTATTTTTTATATAAATATTATAAACGATTTTAATAATTATTTAGAATTTAATAAAATAATTAATAATATATTTAATTATCGAAAATCGATTTTATAGTTATTAGCTTTAAAAATTTCTATAATAAAATAATAATAAAAAAAAAAAACGGATATTATTAGATAATAACTTCCGTTAAGGGTACCTAGAAAAAAAAAATTTAGAAAAAAAAAGTTTTATTATATAAATAGAAAGTTTTTTATCTAATCGGGTTTATATAAAAAAATAAAAAGTTTTAAAATTTTAATTAAAATAATTATATTATTTATTTATATATTTTATTAAATTATTTTAATAAATTTTATAAATATTTAAACCCGAATATATATTATTATATATAAAATATTAATAGATTTTAATATTATATTATATTTTACTAATTTTATTTTTTTTTTATTAAAATTTATAGCGTACTTTTAATAAATAAAAATATATTTTTTAATTTCTTTTCGATTTTATTATAATTTAATAAAAATTTATTTTATTTAAAAAATTTTTATATTTATATAAATACTAATTCTATTAATATTATTAATAACTATTATAATAATACGTTTTAAATATATTATAAATAAAATAAAAAATAGAAATTTATAAATTTAAAAAATATTTAAAAGTTTATTATAAACGATTGGAATTAATTTAAAAAAGTTATTAAAATAAAATAATTAGCGATATTTACCGATTTTATTAATTAATAATATTTATTCGATTATTTTAATTTTAACCGTTTTATACTTTTTTAAAATTTTATATTTATAATTTACCGCGGTTTTTTTTTAATAAATTATATTAAAGGCGTTTTAAAAATTTATATTTTTATTTATTATAGATATCGCGGTAAATTAAATTATTTTCGATATTTTAAATTATAGTAAAGCTTTATAAATTTATATTAAAATAGACCGGAGACGTTAAATTTTATCCGCTACCTTATTATATATATTAATAGTAGTATTTATATAATATTTATTTAATAAATATTTATAAACGTTTAAATATTTTAAAATAATAATAATAATAGTTTATTTTAAAAGTACTCGGTTTAATATTATCGAAATTATTTTCCTTATTATTTATTAGATTAAAATTTTCCCCGTTTTATTTAATATTTTTACCGCTATATATATCGATTTAAATAACTATAAAATATATATTCTAGATATTATAAATATTTAAAATAATAATAAAATATATTTCGAATTTATTTAATAGCGATTTTAAATAGTAAAAAAAATAAATAATATATAATTTAAAGATTTTCTACCGGTTAGTTTTATATATAATTATATATAAATTATTATAAAAATATTATACGCGTTTTTTTAAATTTAATATTTTATTAATTTTTTATTTTTAAATATTAATATCTACGGAAGGAAATAAAATAAAGTTCGCTTTATATTTATAAATAGTAATTCGATTAATAATAATTAAATTTTTTTTATATATATAATTATATATAAAATTAATAGTTTTATTTATATTTTTTTCTATTTCTACCTCTATTTTAATTTTAATTTTGGTTTTAGATTCTATAATTTTAAAAGGCGTCGCTTTAGTTTAAATAGTAAAAAAGTTTCGATTTAAAAATAGTATACCGCGTTAATAAATAATTTTAAATAACTACTAAATAAAAGAGCTATTATAAAAATCGATATTATTAAATAATAACTTCTAAAATAAAATATAATAGATAAAAAAATATAATCGGATATTATTAAATAATAACTTCCGGTTAAAATAAAATATAAAAGGTAAATTATAAAATAAATATTATTAAATAATAATATTTATTAAATCTATAGTAATAGTATAAAAAAATTTATTATTTAATTTTAACGTACTCGTTTATATCGCTATTATAATAATTAGAAAAAAAATTAATTTAATTTTATCTAAATTAATATTATTCGCTAATAAATAGCTAGAAAATATTACTTTAATTTTTAATATTTATATAAAAAATTATATTTATTAAAAATTTAATTTAACGGGCGAGTTATAAAAAAAAATAGAATTTAAAAAATCTAAATCTAGCGTTTAATAAATTTCTATATATAAAAACGGGACGGCGTTAATTTTATTTAAACACCCGTAATATTTTTAATATTTATTTTTTTTCTATCGCGTTAACTCGTTTATATAATTTACTATAATTTTATCCGCTAGTATTTATTATATAATATATTCTATATTCTATAACTCCTATAAAGCGGTATTTATTTATTTTTTTTTTTTTTAATTACCGTTTTTATACTTAAAACGATATTTTAGATTTTAAAAAAATAAAAAATATAAATATACTAAAAAAGTTACGCTATAATTTCGGTTTAAATTTCGGGCGATATTATAGGCCGCAACTTTTTTTTTATAATATTTAATATATTATAATTATAAATTTTATATTTTTATTAAATTATATCGATATTTATATCGATTTTAATAGTTTTATTTTATATAAAAAGTTTTTTTTTATTTTCTAATTTTTTTAAATCTAATAATTATACTTTAAATATATATAAATTTTTAAATTTATTATTATTTAATAATAACGGCTTCGGCTATTTAATAATATTATAATTAGTCGCTAAATCTTTATTAATAATAAAAGTAGAAAATTCGGTTAATTTATTTTAGAGTTTTTTAATTTTAATTTTTTTTTTAATATAAATCTAGTATTAATAATATTTTATAATTAAAAAAGCGTAATTTTAATTTTTAACTATATAATTATAAAGTAACTCGCGGTTTAATTTTCTAATAAAACTATTTTATATAATTTTTAAATAAATTATTATAAATTTATAGGCCTTTTAAATCTAATAAAAATATTTTTTTTTTATTTTTTTAATTATATCGATATTCTAAAGCGTTTAATATATAAATTACTTTTTTTCGAATATTTAATATTTTTTTAAAATTTTATAAATCTTTATTAATAGCTATTTTATTTTAATATTTTTCTCCGAAATAAAAAACCTTTATTTTTATAATTAAAGTTATATTTCGAGTATTTAAAAAATATATTTTTTTTTAAATAAAATAACGAGATAATATATTAAAATTAAATTAATATAATTATAAAAGGCTATTAAATTAAATTCGAATATAATATCTATTATATAAACGCTAAAAAGGTTATTTTAAATTATTTAAATACGCGCGCTTTCTATTATCTATTTATAATCCGTATAGCTTTTTTATTTAATTTTTTTTTTAATATAAGCTTCGAATCTATTTTATTAAATATTTTAAACCGGGCTATTTGCTTTTTAAAAAAAGCTATTTTATTAGTCCTTTATTTTATTATAGTAAAGGATATTAGTAGCAAATAGTTTAAAAAAACGCGGTAAAAACGCCGATATTATTAAATAATAATATAGCTAGAAATATAGTATATTTATCGTAGTATATATATATAATTTAATTTAACGATTATATAATAAATTAAATAAATAATATTATAAAAATAATAAATATATAATTAAAAAAAAATAAAATAAATTAAAAATTTATTATAAAAGCGATATTATTAAATAATAATATCGCGGTAAAAAGATTATATTTATTTATATTAATTTATAAAAAGCGTATTATAATTAATAATATAAAAGTTCTAAAAAGTTAATAATTACTGCGTTAAAAAAAAAAAATAATAAATTAATTATTATTAAAACGATTAAGGCTTTTAAAAAACCGATATTATTAAATAATAATTTAATTAAAGGGATAAATTATTAATTTATTAAAAATTCGCTAATTAGCTAATAATAAATATAATATAGAAGAATTAGTTTAATAGTAAAAAGAAAAAAAAAAAGTATATAAAATATAAAAAAAAAATAGAAGATTCTAAAGCAATTATTAATATATAAAATAATATAAAAATCGGTAAATATAAAAAGGATAGAATAAAAAAAGGAAAAAAAATTTATATACTTCTAATTTAATAGAAAATCGCGCTAGTTAACGCTATAATATATACTATTTATTTTAAAAAGATAATAAATAAAAAAAATAAAGTTTAAATAAATAATAAAAAATAAAAGCTTATTTTAATTAATAAAAGCCGCGGTAGAATAAAATTTAAAATAAAATAAAAAAGGAAAAAAAAAAATAAATTAATATATTTTATTTAATAAAATTATTATAAAATAATATTTAAATTAAATAAAATAAGATTCGAAAATATAAAATCTATATAAAAAAAAATAAATATAAAATAAAATTTAAACGAAACAAAATAAATTAAAAGTAAAATATTATTAAAAATAGCTAAAATATTATTTAATAATAATATCGGCGATAATTAAAATATATAAAATTATATTTTTTAAATTTAAAATTTCTTTAAATAATATCCGCTAATTATAAAATTATAATTATTTATTTATATTATAGCCTACTAATATTTAATTAACGAGTATTATAATTAAATTAAATCCGCTGATATTATTACGTAATAATATTAATATAAATAAAAAAAATTAGATAAAAAATTATAGATTTTAATAGTTTTTATAAAATTGGTTATAGAATATTTATAATATATAAACGTTATTACACCTAAATTTATATTTCTAAAAAGTATTTTTTATAGTTTAACCGTGGCCTAGATATAAATAAATAGGCGTTATAGTTTTTAATAATTCTCGACTACTATATATAAATCGACCGCGATTAATTAATAACCGCGTTTATATATATTTATATAATAATATTTATATTAAAATAATTTTAATTAATTTTTAAATTTAAATTTTTTTTTAAATTAAAGAAGATACCTATTAAATATTTATAATAAAAAGCGAACTTTAATATCTATTCTAAATAGAATAATAATAATATATATTATATATTTTAAAATATAAAAATATAATAATATTAATATAAAAGAAAAAAAAACCTAGAATAAAATAGTAAATAGAATATAATAGGAAAAAAAATATTAGAAGTATAGTTTATTTATATTATTACTCGCCTACTAATTTTTATATATATAGAACCTCTAATAATTATAAATATTATTATTTAATAATATTTTTCTAGTTCTATTTATAGATAATTGCTTTATTATTTCGAAATAGTTTTATTCTTTTATAATTATTTAACTTTTTAGAAATTATTATTTAATAAAATCCTCGTTCTATTTTTTAATAATTTCTTACCTATTATCTATATAAAATCGCGCTAATAAAATATAAATAATAAAGTTTAATATAATAAAATTAATTTAATAGTTTCGTTTAACCGTAAAAAATTAAATAAAAAATAGAAATAAAAATTTTAAACTTTTAATATAGTAAAAACTTCGGGTTTTAATTATATATTTTCCCGATTTTTTTAGATTTTACGGTTAGACCGCGTAAATATATATTTATAATATCTATATAGTATTTTACCGTATAAATAGCCTAGTTAAAATATTATATAATAAATTTTTAGCTTTTAATTCTAATAGAATCTAAATATTTAATAAAAGCTACTATATATTATTTTAATAGTATAACGTTTTAATATTATTATTAGTTTTTATATTTATTTAAAGTTCTATTTATTTTTTAAGTGGATTATAATATATTAAACCTATATAATAATTCCGTTAAAATAAAACTTTAATTTAATATATAGCCCGATAATATTATTTCTAGTTTTTTTTTATAAATTCCTAATAATCTTTATATAAATTAGGTTATAGAACTCGAGATAATTTATAATTTTACTAATATTATTATTTAAAAGTTTAAAGGGTATATATATTTATTATTATAATTTTTAATAGCTAAATAAATAAAGAAAACTAGTAATAATTAAATTAATTAAATATATTTATATATAAATAAATTAATTATAAAGAAAAATTTATAAAAAAAAATCAAATAGTTTAATATTTAATATAATAAAACTAATTATCTAATTAAATTAGTACTACTAAATTAATAGGTTAATAGGTTTTAGTTTAATATATATTTATAATTCGTTTAAATAATATAAAAATAAAACTATTTATAAATATATAAATTTAAATTTTATAGAAATATTAATAAATAAACTATCTAATTATATATATAACTAGCTTATAGTTATATATTAAAATTAATTATATTTAAATATATATTATTTATATAAATTACGCTTGGAATTTATAAATAATCTATATAATATATTTATTATAGAAGTTTCCGGCGCTAAATAATACTTTTAATATACTATTTATTAAATTATTTAAAAAAATAAATAATAATTATAGATTTTATTATATTATTATCTATTAATATATAATTAAATATTTAGTTATTAACGGTAGTAAAAGTTTTAAACCTCGACTTTTTTTATTTTAAAGTAGTATTATAGAAAATAAAAAAAATCTAGGTCCCGCTATATAAATATTTAATATTCTAATATTTAGCTATCGAAATATACCGACGAGCTTTATATATATAAAAATAATTTAATATAAATTATAGATATATTATTAATAAATAGCGGTTTTACTAGCCGAGTTACTATATAATATATAAATAAAATTTTTTAATTTAATATTAGAAATCTATATTTTAATTAAAATTTTATTTTTTAAACTTATATTATTTAATAGATCTCGGAGGAATTAATAGTAGTTTTTATAGAAATTATCCGAAATATTTTATAGGTAAAAAAGTTAATTTATAAATATATACTAAAATATAAACTATAATTTTTAAATTTTATTTCTACTTTTTTAACGCTAATTATTATAAAATATCTAGAATAGCTTTTAAATTTTACTAATTGTTTATTAATATTAATACTAAATACTAGTAATATATAATTTTTTAACGCGGTACAAATATAGTAAATATAAATCTTTTTTTTTTTTTTTTTTTTTTTTTTTTTTTTTAAAAGTATTTACTGTATTCTAAATATTTTAACTCGTTTATTATACTAAAAAACTTAAAACCCGTTAAAATTATACGAAATAATTAAAAAAAATAATATTTAAAATAAATAAAGTAGTATATATATATATTAATAATATTTTTATTAGAATAAAATATAAATATACTTTTTAATTAATTAATTTTATATTTAATAGAAGATTTTAAAAATTATTTTCTATTAAAATAGAATTTTTAAGTTTAGGCCTATTTTTCCGCTAGATATAAACCTTTAAAAATAAAAAAATAATTTATTTTTATATTATTTTTTTATAATAATATACTCCACGAATTTATTAATATATATAACTAGATATATTATAAAATTATTAAATTAGAAAATTTTAAAATATTTTAAAAAGCTAGTAATTTATATTTATATTAGAGTTAATTCGGTTTTAAATAATCGCAGCTTCTTATTAAAAATAATAAAAGATTTATATATATTTAAAAATAGTAGTAGCTTTTTAATAATTTATTTTTTAATAAGCTGTTTTTTATAGTATATTAATACGGCTTTTTATTTATATAATTTATTTAAAATATAAAAAATTATTTATTCGTTAATTTATATTTTTTTAAATTTTTTAATAAATAGTTTTTATATTTACCTAAATTATTATCTAATAAAATTTATATTATTTTTTATCGCGGTTTAAAATCTACCTATTTTTATATTTAAATATTTATATTTATTAATTTATATATATAATAACGTTACTATTAAATAAATAAATATATATAAATAAAAGTATTCCTTTTTTAAAAATTGTATACTTTAAAAGTCTATTTAAAATAAAACCTAGTTTTTATTTATAGAAAAACCAATAACTATAACTAGTAGTTAAAATATAGATAAAATAAATATATAGAAATAATTATATTTTTAAATATTATTAATTTACTAAAAAATACTATATAAATCTATACGATTTTTTTTAAAAATTTAAAAAATCGAAAAAAAAAGACTTTTAATATATTAATAGTAGAAATTGTAAATTAAATAAAAAAGAAAAAATAGTTTAAAAATACGGTTATCGATTAAATAAAGTATAATTTAAACTAGTATTTAAATAATATAATATAAAAAATATTTTAAATAAAAGTAGAATCGATAAATAATATATATAAGTATAAATTTTATAAATTAGCGGACGTTTTTAAAATCCGAGTATTTATTAATATAATTATAACGAGGTTATTTAAATTATTAAAGTTTTTTATTATATTAAATTTTTTAATATAATTCTAATATAATTAAATCGTTTAAAAAAAAAAGTTTAAAAATTCTAACTAACCTTATATAAGCTAATATATTAAAGGCGATTTATAGACTATTAGTATTTTATATTAGTATTTAATATAAACGAAATAAATAATCGCGGTTATTATATATAGTTTTATAGATTTACCGCCTAAATAATATAAAAGGTTAAATAAATATTATAGAAAGTTAACCGAAGCCAGCTTTAATAAATATTATTAAATAATAAAATCGAGTTTTATAAAGATAAATAAATATAAAAAATTTTATTAAATATATTAAACTTAATATATCGGATTCCGTTATTTTAAAATATAAAAAACTACTATAATCGTTATTTTTAAATTAATTATAAATATTTTTAATTATATTTAATAAAATAGCCGTAATTTAATTAAATTTAAAGTAAAAATAAATATATATATAATAGTAGAGCCCGGCGAGAATATAACGCGTTTCGCCTATTTTATTATTTTTATTATCGCCGGAGGTTATTATATATAAATAAAAAACGGGAGTATTTTTTTTAATTGTTTTATTTATACTTTTAAATTCGATTAAAATATATTTCGATTAATTAACTATTAAATTTATTTAAATAGACGATATTAAAAATAAAAATTCTAATTAATATTAAAAGTAGTATCGTTATTTTAATAAGCCGATTTTATTAAATAATAATATAATAAAAAAGGTAGTATATTTATTATAGCGTATATATAAAGTTTAATTTAATATTAGTATAATAAACTAAATAAATAATATAATAATAATAACAAATATATTTTTTAATAAATTTAATAAAAATAAAAAGTTTTTATTAATATAATATTATTAAATAATAATATTATAATTAAAAGGTAGCTATTTACTTAAATTATTTAAAAGATATAAAGTATTATTAATAATATCAAAATTTATAAAATTAATAGCTAATACGCTATAATAATAAAATAATCAATCGGATATAATTAAAATAAAGGAGATTTTTAAAAGGCCGATAAAATTAAATATTAAATTATTAAAAAATTTAAATATTAAATTATTATAAATTTATAAACCAGTTAATAATAAATATAATATATAATAGAATTGGATTAGTAATATAAAAAAAGGAAAAAAAAAGTATATAAAATATATAAAAAAAACGGAAAATTTCGATATAAATATTAATATACGAGTAGATATAAGAATCGGTAAATATAAAAAAAAAAAAGTAGAAATAAAAAAAAAATTTATATATTTTCGAATTAATAGATAATCGCGCTAACGGATATTATAATATATAATATTTATTTAAAAAAGATAATAAATAGAAAAAATAAAATTTAAACGAGTAATAAATAAATTAAAGAAAAATATTTACTTTAATTAATAAATATTATAATAGAATAAAAGTTAAAATAAAATTAAAATTAAAAAAATAAAAAAAATTAATATATTTTATTTAAAATAAAATTTAAATAAAATAATATTAGAATTAAATTAAATAAAATTAAAAATAATAAAATTCGCGATTTTAAAAAATAATTATTAAATAAAATATTATTATAAATAACTATAAAGTTATTTAATAATAATATTGATAATTATTAAATATAATAGTATATACGCTAAAATAACCTAAATTAATCTTTAAACCTAATTTTTATCTAAAATTTTTAAATATAATTATTAATTGTAAAAAATTAAAAATAAATTTTAATATATATTTTAATATTTTAATATATAGAGATATAATAACGTTAGTATAAAAAGAAAAAATTAGTAAAATAAAATAGTAGATAGAATAAAAAAGATAAAATAAAAGAAATAATTTATTTATATTATTATTTATTTATAAATTTTACCTTTTATAAATAAAACCTTTAATAACTATAAATATTATTAATTAATAATATCTTTTAGGTTTTATTTATAAATAATTACTTTACTTTTTTAAAAAAATTTTACTTTTTAAAAATTACGCTTTTTTATAATATTTTTACTTTTTTAAAATTATTATTTATTAATATTTTTATTTTATTTTTTATTATAGAAACTATTCGCTTTTTATTAATATTTATATTTTTATATTTTTTTTTTATTTTTATAAGGTTTTTTTATTTACTTTAATTATTATTTAATAGAATTTTTATTTTATTATATTTTATTATTAAATTTATTAAAATTTTACTAATATTATTATTTAATAATATCCGCGAGTTTTATTATTTTTTATTTATTATTTTTTTACTATTATTATTAGTTATAAATAATAAAAAATCTATTTTTTAAATTTTAATCGATTATTTAATAAGATATTATATTTTATTTTAAAAATTTTTAGTTTAAATTAATAGGGGGGGGGTATATATTAATTTTACTAATTTTTTTAATTAGAATATATATTAAAATTTTAAATTTATTACTAATTTTATATATATATATTTTTTATTTTTTACGCTAATAGCGAATTAATTATTTACTTTATTATTATTATCTTTTTTTTAAAACCTATAATTGCTATTATAAAAAAAAGTATCTATAATACTAGTAGGTATATTATTATCGATAGGTTTTTTTATAAAATCGATATTATATTTATCTAAAAATTTTTTTATTTTAGTTAGGTTATTATTAAATCGTATATAATTAAATATAAGAATATAAAGGTATTTATTACCGGTATTTATATTTAAAGTATTATTTCAGACGAGTTTATATAAAATTTACCAGGTTTTATTATAATTTTTATATAATTTTCGAAATTCTTTAACCTTTTTTTTTATACTATCTTTTATTCGAGTATAATATATAACGGTTTTCGAATATATAGTATTAAGAATTACTAGTATAAATTATTTAATATAAATAAAAATAGATTATATATTTTTACTATAAATTTATATAGAGATTTTTTATTTAATATAATTAGAATATTTTATACTAATATTAGTATTATTATATATAAGAATAATTAGCAGTTTATAAAATACAATTTTAATAAAAATATTTAATTATAGACCCGCTTAATAATTATTAATAGTTTTTTTAATAAAAATAAAGATATATTAAATAAACTAGTAATAAAATTATTACTTTTAAATATATAGCTTTTTATTATTTTTATAATCGAAAATATAAAATAAAACTTTTATATAATTTAATTAAAATTTATTAAAATAATAATTATTAAAATAATAACTTCGATTAAAATCTAAATTTAAAGTTATTAAATAGAAAATTATAATATATAATTTAAAGCTAATAACCCTTTTAATAATTTTATAAAAAAACTTTTTTAAATTATATTTTTATAATTTAAAAATAAAGCGTAAAAATAATTAACGTTTTTTTATAACTTTTTCACGAGAAAAATATTATATAATATAATCCGCGAGGATTTTTTATACGCGTTAAATATAAATATAAATTACTATTTTAATAGCGTTTTTTAAAATTTTAAAAATAGCGAAATTATATTTTTTAAGGCCGAGTATTAAAGAAGTATTTTTAATTTTAAAAAAATCGATTTATAATTAAACGAGAATATAATTATAATAAATAAAATATTTAATAATATCGCGGCGGATTTTAAATTATCGCTAAAAGGTATTAATAAAGTAAAAAATATAAAAAATATTAGGTTTTATATAAAGAAGACCCTTTTAAAGAAATTTATTATAAAAAAATAAAATTATTTTAGTAAACTATTAGATAACTCGATATTTAAATTTATAATACGGTTTACTTTTAAATCTAGCCTATATTTATTACTATAGCTTCTATTAAAATAATTATAAAATAGAAAATTAAATAGATTTAATTTTTTTAAAAGTAAAGCGGATAAAATATATAAAAATAAAAATAACTATACCGTTAAAGCTTTATTATTTAAAAAAAGCGATTTTTAATTTTAAAATAACTTTTATTTAAGCGATTAGGATTTTTAAAAAAAAGAGCTATTAGTTAAATTAAATATTTATAAATTTTATTATTTTTATAGTATCGAGGATTTAAAAACAATAATAGGTATTAAAAGTTATATTATTAGAATTAATATTAAAGGTATCGATATAATAGAAGTTATTAGTTAATAATATCGGGTTTTTTATAAATATAATAGAGTATAAAAGCTATAAATTAACGAATTTATTTTAAATTTCTAGTAAAAAGTTAACGAATACTATAAAACTAATATAATACTTTTAATATATTATAAAATTCCATAAAATTTTAGTAATTAACTTTTAAAAATTATAAATTATAGTCGAGGCCTAATACTATTTTTCTAATATTAATCTATCTAGTATATATAATTTATCCCGAGTTCGAAATAATTTATACTCGCTATTAAAATTATAAAAAATATCTAAACCTTTAATATAAATTTTTTATTAATAATTAATTTTATTTTAATTATAGTTTAAAGTCTTATAATAATTTTTATTAATTAAAAAATTATTTTTAATTAAAAAAACGAAAGTATTAAAAATAATATTATATAATTTATTATCTACTAATTTATTATATATTTAAAAGTTATTTTATCTATTTAAATATATAAATATAAAAGCTATATTTTATATTAATTAAAATAGAAAAAAATCTACGCGGGTATATTTAATAAATAAAATAAAATAAATAAAAATTTCCTTTTAATTATTTAAATAATATACTTTATTTAATAAAATAATACTATATAATTTATTATTAATAAATTATTTATTAAAATCGAAGTCTATATATATCTCGCGCGGAAATAAAATATATTTTAATATATTAAAAAGCTTATTTAAATAATAAAAAAAATTTTTATATATAATAATTAAATAATTATTATATATTTTAAATTTAAACTTTAAATCGTAGTTAATAATAATTAAAATTGGTTATTTATAGCCCGATATTATTTTAGTAAAATATATAACCTTTTATTAAAATAATATAAAATAATAAATCGGAATAAAATAAAAGATATTTATTAATTTTTTTTTATTTATACTAGTTTTACCGCGGGTATTTATATAGAAAATAAAATAGCGTTATAAGATTTTATCGTTATAAATAATATCTAAAATAAGGCGGATAATTTAATTAATCTATAGTATTTATTATTTTTTAGTAAAATAATAGCGGTTTTTTTTTAATTTTTTTTATAGTATATATATAGTTTTTTTTAATACTAGTAATTTAAAAAAAAGAATATATATAAAATATTTTTTACTTTTATTTTCGACGCTATATTTAATATAGAGTTATATATATAAATTTAATTTTAGATTTTTAATTTTAACCCTCTAATTTTATATAATAGTTTCTAAATAGGGTAGGATATAGCTAAATATAAAAGTAGACCTATAAATAATTAAAATAATAGTATAAACGATAAAATTATCGACGTTCTATTATTATTAAATCCGAATATTTATTCTAAATATATAATAAAAATATTTTACTTCGAATTGGGTATAATTTAAAATAGGTAGTATCTTTTACCCGACTAGTAATTTTTTTTAGCGTATTTTATAAAAGTTATTATATATATTTTTATATTTTTAAAGTCCTTTTATAAATAAAGAAAAAAAAAACTATTATTATTCCGGTTTATTTTAATAAGATAATAAATTAATAAAATTCCATTTTTAAATTAAAATTAAAAGGTTATTATTAAAATATATCGATTACTTTAAAAAAAATTAAGTTAAATAAAAGTAATAAATATAAAAACGAATTTATTATAGTAATAAATAGCTTTTATTTTTTATATAAATCTATTATTTAGAATATAATATCTTTAAAAATTAAAAAAGGAATTTAGAATATATTATATATATAGATTTTAATATTATAGTAGGATTATAAACTTTATATTCTTTTTTAAATATTAGCCTACGGGTTTTTTTTGCTTTTTCTATTTTTTCTACTTTTCCTATTTTTTTTACTTTTTTTATTTTTTTTATACTTTTTACGTTTTTTATATTTTTTATTCCTTTTATTTTTTTCTTTTTAATTTTTTATTATTGTTTTTAAATTTTTTAATATTATTATTAAAAAATTTATTATTATTATTAAAATTCTTTTTAATTATTTAAAATTTATTAAATTTATATTTTTATTTAAACTTTTTTTTTTTTATAAAAAAAAAAAAAGCGGTTCTATTATTTTTAATAGTATAAATTCTATTATTAATAATAGTTTAAAGATAGCGGAAAGAATTATATATAAAAAAAAAAATTTTTTTTTTTTTATTATTACTATTTTTTTTATTATTACTATTTTTTTTATTATTATTATTTTTTTTATTAATACTATTTTTTTTATTATTATTATTTTCTTTATTATTATTATTTAAATTATTAATAATTAGGGGAGAAAAATTAGTATAAAGGTTTCGGTTATATATAAAAGAAGCTAGTAAAGGATTTTTTACTCGCGAAGCCTAGCTACTAGCTCGCGTCGAGATAAATAAATTTAAGAAATTAAAAAGAATATATCCGATTTATATTTAAAATTAAAAATAATTTAAAATAGTAAAAATTATAAAATAAACTATAATATTATTTATAATATTAAGTTTTTTATTTTCGGTTTTAAATTAAAGAAAATTAAAAAATAAAATTATAATTATTTAATTTAAATTTACGGATAATTATTATAAAAAAAAAAAATTATAATAAGTATAAAAGACTTTTTAAATATTTAAAATATATTTATAAAAATTAGTATATCGTTTAATAATTAAATTATTTTTAACGGATATTATTAGTTAATAATATAGTAAAGCGGTATAAAAAAAAAATAAATATTAATTTAATATTATTAGATAATAATAATAAAATCGCTTATAATTATTTTAATAAAAAATTAAAAATAGATAAAAAAGTTAAATAAATTTTAGATTTTAAAAATTAAATAAAATTATTTTATTTTATTTTAAAATTATAATATTAAATATTTAAATATTTTAAACTAATATATTTTCTAATAATATTAGTACCGGCGACTATAGTATATTTAGAGTATTTTTTATAAAAATAATAATAGTCGAGTTGAATATATTAGAGTTATACTATACTTTATAATATATAATATAATTCGCGTAATAAATTTACTTTTATTTAATATTAAACTAGCGATATTCTTTAAAATTAATAAAAACTTTTTTTTTTTAATAGAGTATAGAAGATAGAAAAAAAAGAGTAGAATAAAAATAATAAATAGAAAAAAAATAGTAAAATAAAAAAGAAAATAGGTTAGAATATAGAATAGAAAAAAAATTAAAGAAGAAAAATATTAATAAACGACGTTTTTTTTTTTAATTAAATTAATAAAAATTACTTTAATATAATTAAATTAATAATAGATATTATAATAAACTATACTAATACTTTTAATAATATATAATTAGTTTATTTATATTTAATAATATTAATTATTTATAATTCTTTAAATAAAAATAAATATTAAAATAAAATAAAATTTATAATATATATAATTAATAAAGGATATAAATAAAATAATCGAAAATAAATTTAAATTAAAAAAAAAAACTATTTATAAAAATTTATAACTAAAAGTTTTCTAATTAAATAAATTTTAGATATAATAATACGATAGGAAAGTTTTAATAATAAAAAATAAAAAATTTTTAAATTTCTATAATTATATTTTAAAATTAATAAATCCGTTTTTATAATAATATTATTAATTATAATAGTAATAGTTCTTTTTAAATATATAAAAAATAGGATAAAAAAAAAACTTTATTTATAATAGTAGCTAAAAGCTACTCGCGGTTTTATATACTAATTATTTTATAGAAGGCGTTAGGATAGAAAACCTATTTATATTATTTAATATCGTTTATATTAAAAAATCGCCTATAAAAATTATACTTCGTTTTTTTATATTCGAATTTATCGGGGAAATTATATATTTTATTTTTTTTTAATTTTTTATATTTAAAAACGGGATAAAATAAATTTAAAGTTTTATAAAAATTATTCCCTTTATTTATTATTATAGTAGTTAAAAAAAGTATTATTTTTAATATATTTAGTAATTATATAGATTTATAGGCGTAAATATTAATATTTTTAAATTTATATACTTTATCTATAATTTTATATTAGTTATTAGTTTTAATTTTTCGAGTAATTTAAATAACCTTATATTTTTTTAAAAACGCTAGAATAAAAATAAATTATAGTATTTAAATCTATTATAGAGCGTTTTTTTTTTTTTAGTTATTATTTAACTCGGCGGGAAAATTACGGCCTTATTATTTTAGAGTTTTCGCGTTATTAAAGTTTTTATTCTTATAAGCCCGCGATATAAAGGTTCTATATATATTTAAAATAATAATAAAATAAATATTAAATTTATCGAATAAATTTTAAATAAAGCGAAGTATTTATTTAATAATATTCTTTAAAATTTTTAATTTAATTTTCGCGCTATTAATATTATATAAATTATTTAAAAAAAAATAAAAGCGTTTATTTAAAATCGGGAACTTTATAATTTCGTTTTTTTATATATTCGTCCTACTAATAGGGAAAAGAACGAGGACCGGTTTATATTTATAAATCGCGAGTATTTTTATTAAAATAAAGTACTTTTTTAATTAAATTTTATATAAGATTAAATTTTTCGAGATTTATTAATAGTTATTTTTATTATACTATTCTAGGTTTTTCTTTATATTTATATCTATCTTATTTTACTTTTATATTCCTATAGCGCCTCCGTTATTTTTATCTTTATTTTTATTTACTATAATTATATCTAAAGTAGATAAAGCCGATACAAAGGTTTAAATAAAATTAAAAATATCGATAGTTTCTATTAAAAGCGTCGAATTACCCGAATTTGAAAATATTATAAAAATTAACTAGTTATTCTACTAAAAAAATACCTTATATTATTAATAGATAAAAGGAAAAGCTAGAATATAAAAGGAAAAAATATTTTATTATATATAATATTATTAAATAATAAAAAGGAGGCTATTATATATATACCCGAAAAAAGTAAGTAGTATTATTAATTAATAATATTAAAACGGTAGCGTTATAGAATAAACTATTTATCGGCTAATAATATAAAGTAGCGTTTAAAAAAAAGGAAGGAATAGTTTATCTACTAGTTTAAATATTTCTATACTTTTAACGGTTAATATTATTAATAATAACGTTAAACGAGTCTTTTTTAAATTAATATTATCGGCGAGGAGTTTTTTAAAAAGCGCCTTTTCTATTATAGTTATCTAGGCGAGGAATTAAATTTATTATATATTTAATATATTCGAATAATTATTAGAGAAAATAAAATTTTATAAATTTAAACCTAGAATTTAATAGGCGTTTATATACGCTAGTAGTACAGTAATTATCTCGTTTATTTTAGCTTAAATTTAATAGAAATTCTTTTATTTTTTTTTTAAACCGCGTCCGGTTACTTTAAAAATTTTTTTATTATTATTTATTAAAAAAATTCTTTTTAAAGATTTATTTCTACGCGTCCTTTTATAATTTACTTTTTATTTAATTTTACTATTTTAGTAGTAAACGAAACGATATTATTTTTATTATTTGAATATAGAACTCTAATTTCTTTTTATAATTAATTAATAATCTTTTTTTAAATTTTTAAATTAATCGGATCGCGTATAATTTTATTATAAATTTTATTTATTGTTTATTCTTTAATTAGTTACTATTATCTATCGAAGTTTATTTTTTTATTTTCGCCTATTATTTAATTTATAGGAAGAAAACTAGAATTAAAATCGATATTTATTTAATAAAATTTAATTTATTAAAAATTTTAATCGATTTAATCGGGCTTTAAAATTATAATTATTTAGTTATTTAAACCCGCTACTTTTTCTTTTATAATAAAATAAGTAGGCTAAATAGTATTATTATTCTAAGCCCGGGATTTACCGCTGGTCTTTTTAATAACGCGTTATTTTTAATAATTATAAACTCGAATTATAATATACGCTTTAAACTAATCCTTTAATATATAGCGTAAAATTATAACTATAATAGAATACTATATATAATTATAAACGATTTTTAAGCGTGCTTTAAATAACTTTTATTTAATTAATATTTACTAGTAGTATAAACGCTTTATACTAATAATCCCGCGGTTATTATAAAGGTTAATTTTATTAAATTAATTGATTTTAAATCTCGTTTCGAATATATTTATAAAGACGAATAATTTTTTAAAACTCTAATAGAGCTTTTTATTTAATATAATATAATTTTAATTTTTAATTATAAAAAAAATTTTAAAAATATTAAATTAAAAAATTTAATTGTTAAATAATATATATAATTAACGGGTTCGATTATATTCGATATAGCTATATAGCTTTTTATAGGAAAATTCGAAATAAAAATCGATTATAAATATATTAAAAAGATTTAATTAAAAAGTTATATTAATCCGATTTTATTAAATAATCGTCGGCTCTTTTTTAATATTTATTTTACTTTTTTTTTTTTTTTTAAAAGAATTAAAAGAAGCTTTTAATAAACGAAAAGCTTTTCGTTTTTTTACTTTTCTAATAGGTATAATAAAGGTCCGATATTATTAATTAATAAAGAGTTATAGTATAAATATTTAGATATTAATATAAAATAAACCGGTATTATTTTTTAATAAAATAATAGTATTAGGGATTAAGAATTTATCTAGAGTTAGCCGGTATTATCGGTTGATAAAAATAGAAAGGAGTTTATAGATAGGCGGTATAATAGAATTAGCCGGTATTATCGGCTAATAAAAGTAATAATAAATTAGTAGTTAGAATTTCGTATTTAAATTAACTAATATTATTAGTTAATAAAGCGATATTATATTATTAATTACAATTTAATCTAAAATTCGCCGGTATTATCTACTAATAACTAGAAAGCTGATTAGCGATATTATATAGACGGTTATTAGCTAAAGCCTTTTAGCTGTATATATACTAATCTAGTATATATACTAAAAAAAGTTAATAGCGATAAAATTAAGAATTATAATATTAATAGGTATAAAAAATTAGAATATAAAGTATTAAAAGTAAAAAGTAATAGTTATTTTATAATAGAAATAATAAATAATATATTAAATAATAAAAACGATAATTTTTAGCTTAAATATAGGAGTTATAGAAAAAAAATAAAATAAAAGGAGGAAATCGTTTATATAGAAGCGAAAATTACAATTTTCGATACTAATATAAACTAATATTTTAGATATTAGTATAAAAAATATAATAAATAAAAAAAAGTAAAATTTTAATAAAATAAAATTTAAACGAAATAAGTTATTATTAAAATAATATTTTAAAAAAATTATATTAAAATAGCTAAGACTATTATAAAATAAAATTTTACCTATAGTATATTAAAGGCCGGGATTATTTATTAATATTATAAATAAAATTCGAAAATAAAAGTAGGCTTTAATACAATTTAGACGAGAAGCTTCTATTATATAGAAAATCTACTTATTAGTAAATAATATCGGTATAATAATAGAGTAGAACTAATTAGAATAAAAAATAATATAATTTCTATATATTTTATTATTTTAAAGAATATATTAGTTAGTAAATAATATTAATAGCTAGCTTTAACAAATAAAAGACCGCGATAAAATTTTTATATAGTATAAAACTTCTTTAATATTAGGCTAAAAACTATAATTCGATATATATAAATTAAACTAGTAATAAGAATATTAATAATATAAAAATTATTATTAATATTTAAATAAAGTTATTTATTAAGGCAGTTATAATATAAATATATATTCCGGCTATTAAAACTCTAATATACTAGTCGAAATTTTTTACTATAGTTAATATATATAATAATAAAAGTACAATTTATAATAGTTATTAAAGCTACTAAAAGTAGAATAATCTATTAGATTAAAAATAGTATTTTTATACGTTCCGTATTATTATTAATTCTAGTATTTATTAATAAAATAGTTTTAAAAAAAAATTTATTTAATTAAACGACGAGATATTTATATTAAACAATTACCGCGTTTAAATATATACAGCCGTAATTTTATTTTATTATTTATTAAATCCGATAAATATTATTAGCTAATAATATAGTTTTATTCGCGATAAGATAATTTTATAATAGTATTAGGCCTATATTATCTATTAATAAAGCTTAATATTATTAATTAATAAAACCGTATATTATCTATTAATAGAATTTTATATTATTAACTAATAAAACTGTATATTATTAATTAATAAAACCGGATATTATTAATTAATAATATAGGCGTATTTTATAATTTAAATCGCGAGGTTAGTATTCCGTCGAAGCGTTTCCTTTATAGAATATCTACTAATAATATAAATATAATAGGTAGTTTATCTAGTAAAAAGATTAATCCTATATTAAGATAAAATAAAACGTATTTATTTCGTTAGCTAATAATACGGACCCTTTTTATAATTAAGGAATAGATTAATAGACTTTTTATTTTATATATATTATTATTTAGCTAATTTCTCGATTTAATATTTTATATTTATTATTTAATCTTCCGTATTTAAATTATTATCACTGGTTTCGCTTTAAATATTATCGCTCTTTTATTAAATATAATCGCTATTATTATAACCTTCGTCTATAAATAGATTAGCTATATTTTTAAGGTTTAGGTTATTTTTTATATTTATATCGACCCTATATTATATTAGAAATTCTATCGCCGCGTTTAATAAGAAAAGCAGACCGATATAGTTAAAGTTCTATAAATAGTAGTTTTTTTTATTTTAATAACGCTACTTATCTATAATTAAATAGTCCGTCTTTATTTTATAAAAATATAAGGCCTTTTATAAAATATTCTATACTTTTCGTTAATTATAAAAACTCGAGATATTATTATTTAAGTTATTATTAAAAAAAAATATACTATCGAAGACGCTTTTACAGGTTTATTATATAATATACTATTTAATATCCGGCGGTATATACGCTACGAACTATTTAATAGACGCGAGCTATAGCTAGATACTTTTTAAAAAAAAGAAGTTTTTAAATTTTATCTTACCCGGAAATTTTATAGAGATTTTACTATTATTATAAATTAAAATTAATAAAAATCGATAAACGGTAATTTTAACGAAAACCTTTTATTAATATTTTATTTTATTCTCGCTAATTATCTATTAAATAATATTATATATCTACCGAGCGAATTTTTTATAAAATTTATTTTTTTACGCGCGAGGCTTTTTTTTTTTTTTCTAATCGAAATTAATAAATAAAATTTTTATATAATCCTTTTAAAGGCCGGTAAAATAATATTTTTAAAAAAAACGGCTTTAATTAGAATATATAGTAGGTTTAATATAATAAAAGGTAATAAATTAAAATTCGAATTTAAAAATTAATTAAATAAATAAATAAAAAAGTTTTTTTAAACTTTAATTTTATTTATTATTAAACGAAATTTTAAATCGCTTTTTTATCTTTATAGTTTTACCGCGAGAAAAATTATAGCCGATATAAGTAGTAAAAATAGTCTAAATTTAACGGATATAAATACAGATTATAAATTCGGCTACGGCGTTTATTAATTAGCTATTAATATTAGTATCGATTTTTTTATCTCTTTAATATTAGGTATTAAAATCGGCAAGCTCTATATAAAACTAGATAAAAATCCGATTCTATTAGATAAAATATATAATAATATTTTTTATAATTTTAAATTATCTCTAAAAGACGTTAATAAATTTAAAATAATAGGCTATTTAAGGTTCGAAATAAGGGAGGCCTTTTTAAAAAAATTTATCGCGGGGTAAAAAAATTAAACCGGTAAATTATTAAATATTTTTAATTCTAAATCTATAGTATTTAATTTCTATATTTTATTTTTTTTTAATATATAAATTTTTTTGTTTTTTTTATTAGATTTATTATAACTCGAGTATTATTTTTAATAGGACCTCTTTAAAGGCTAGGTATAGGGTATATAATAAAATAAAAATAAGGTTGCTATTTATAATCTATTTATTAAAAAAAACGACAGCTAGTTTTAAAACTATTTTAATTTACGCGATTAAAATTTTAAAAGGAAGTAGCTAGCGATTAAATAAAATAGATATAAATTCTAGGACTTCCTATATATTAAAAATCTAGAACCGTTAGTACCCCGCTTTAGTACTATAAGCTATAATATTTTTTTTTATCGACTTTAAAAGAGAATCGATATAATAAAAGCTATTAGTAGATAATATTAAACTAATTTTATAAAAGGGAATAAATAAAAGTCGGGTACTATAAAATTCGTTCTATATTTTTAACGGGAGGTTAGTAAAAGCTATTATTATAATCCGATATTTTTAATAAATTATAAAATTCCGCGGTTAGTAGAATTTTAAATTAAAATTAAAGTAGTATATTTTATTAATAGCTTTAGCGAACTAGTATAGTTTTTATAAGAAATTATTAACTATATAGGATCTATCCGCGGCTTAAAAAACTTTAGGGTTAATATATAGATTGTTATATATATTCTCGCCCGAGCGGTTAATTACCCGCTAGCCGGTAATAATAAACTGGTTATAATCTAAAGCTTTATAGTTTTTATTATTTAAAAGCGGTTTTTATTTAATAAGCGATATAAATATATTAAAGGTAAAATTATATAATTTAATAAAAATTAGTTTTTAGTAAATACGAAAAGTATTAAATAAATCTAAATAGATTATTATAATATTTATATCGCGAGTTGTTATAAATAAATAATATTTAATTCTAGTTTTTTTTATTAATATAGCTAGATAAGTAAAAGCTTCCCTTTATTTTTTAAAATAATATACTTTATTTATAAGAATAATATTATAGAATTACTTAAAAACGAAATATTTATTAAAATTAAATTCGATATAAATTTAATATAAAAATATAATATTTTCGATAATATTAAAACATTTATTTAACTAATTAAAAAAATTATTTTATATAATTAATAGATAGTAATCTCGCGTATTAATTTTTAATTTTAAATTATAGCCGATAATAATTAATATTAGCTTTTAGTACCCGGAAAGACCGGCGGCGCGATATTTTACTTTTTTCTAGAAATAAGCGAGATTGCGAGTAGAAATAGGGTAGAATATATTAATAAACTTTTTTTTTTTAATACGAGTTTTATTATAAACGTTTAAAAAGGTATAAAAATATTTTTAACTAATTTTATCGCTATAGGCGATTTTTAAAACGGGACAGACGATAATATTAATTTAAATAGCCTGCTTTTTATAGCGAAGGTAGTAAAGGTTTTTATTTATACGGATTTTCTATTAACGCGTGAATTCTACTAGTAAAGGGATATAAAAAAAGAAGATATAGGTATAAAATCGCTAACTACTACTATTAATACTATATCCGATCTTTAACTATTTTATTATATTTAAAATATAGTTATTTAAAACGACTTATTAGTTTTATATTATAATTTTAAAGTATAATAAATAGTAGAAAAATATAAACGCCTTTTTATAAATTATAAAAATAGTAGTATAAATAATAAAATTATTAATATTTTATTCGCGTTTTAAATTAATATTTATATTTAAAATTTATTTAATATATCTTTTTTCCGATTATATATAATTAAAAATCGGGCGATTAGGTTCCCTAATTAATAAAAAAGCTTATTAGATATTATAAAAGTTATTATATTTATTTTCTCGCGGGAAAAGGAAATATTAAAAGAATAAAAATAAAAAATAATAATTTATATAATTCGCGATATCGAGAAATAAATTAAAAAAATTCTAAAATTAATTAAAAGCGCGGAAATCTATATTTTATCGCTTTAATTATTCTATCTATAATTAAACGCTATATAACTAGTCGAAATTTTAGAATTTATTATTATAGTAATAAGTAGCTTTTATAATATCGATTAATTTATTATTTAGATTATAATATTGTTAAAAGTTTATAAAAAAATTAGAATTATTCTATTTATAAGGATTTTTAACTAGATTATTAAAATCCTTTAATTTAACCGCGAAACTATTTAAATTAAAGTTTATATCGAATTTTTTTTTATTTAAAACTATATCGTCTATAAAATCAAAACTTATATTTTTAGCGCTATTAATATAGAAAAAAGAATTACTACTTTTTATAATATTAAATCGGGGACTATAAAATAATATTAGTATAATTCGGCTTGATATTAGTATTAAAGGAAGGCTAATTAGGTTATTTTATATAAAAAGCGGTATATAATTAGTAATAGGCCGATTATAGATTAATAAAAATATTATTTAGTTATCGATTTAAAAAAGTAGTATCTAACTAGTAATAGAAAAAAAATAGAAATTATAATATATCGGGTTAAAAAAGGTTAAAAGAATAAATAGAAAACGTTTAATTTATAATTAAACTTTAGACTATATAGGAATAAAAAAAAGGAAATTTATAGGCGCTTCGTTATCTATTAATAATTTTTAAAAGGGTTAGGTTTTTATATCGTCGGAACTTTTTTTAATACCGTTAGAAAAAATATTTAATATAGCTACTATTATCGCTCTATAGAATATAATTAATAGTAATAGTATAAAGAAAAAAATTAAATATTATTAAAATTATAAAAGCCGATTTAATAATCGATTTAATTTATAGTATAAATCTATAATAGAATATTAATAAAAGGCTCTATTAAACGGTAAATATATTAAATATAAAATAAACTAGAAAGCTAAAATAAATATCGATATCGCTAATAATCGATATTTTTATTAGGCTAATATTATTAATTAATAATATAGAGTAGTAGTAGGATTAAATTTATTAGAAAATAATATAAAAAAAAATCCTATATTTTAACTAGTAAAAACTACGAACGATTAAAACGGGTAAATATTAAAAATAATTAAAAGAAAAGATTCGAGATATATAGATAAAGAATAATTTTAAAGGTTTTATTTTAAATAATTTAATCTTTTAAAATTAATAGTACTTCTATTAATATTTTAATAGGTAGGTTCGATATATTAAAGATATCTTTTAATAAAATATTCGATAAACGAGTTATATTATTATTAATATTCTAGCGGGTATAATAAATATTATAATTTATTTAACGGGTTCGCTCTCTATTAAAATTAAATTAATAATATTTTTCGAAGTTATTAAATATATTTTATTTTCGGCGTAGTATATTATAGGCTAATAGTAAAAAAAAAAGAAATAAGTAATACGAAAAAAAAGGGGCCCTATATAAATAAAATAAGATAAAAGTAGAAAAGTAAATAAAAAAAATTAGAAAAATTAAATAATAATTTTAAAATCGGTTAAATTATAAATATAAAAAAGACGGTAGCGTATTTTTAATAGTAAAAAATAAAATTAATTAATTTAAATAAATTTTAAAGTAAACGATTATTTAAGCTATTTAAAATATAATAAATATTAAAAGTTAATAATAACTGTAACTTATATAATTAATAAAATAATAATAAATCTTTTTTATTATTATTAGAAAAATTTCGAGAAAAAATATCTATAAAGATTTCTAAATAAAAGTTTTCTAATCTAATAATTTTTAAAAGAGATAACAACGGATAAAAAATTTATATAATAAAATTTAAAAATTTCTAAATCCTATAACTATATTATTAACTTACCTCTTTTACCTTTATAATAATAGTTAGAATTTTAGATTATAGTTACTATAATTTAAAAATCCTCGATTCGAATTCGAGTAGTAATTTAAAATTTTTTTATAACGACGAAAGTTATTATAGAAAAAAACTTTAATTTTTTTTTTTTTTTTTTTTTTTTTTTTTATTTTTTTTTAAAAAATCTAATAAAAAGTTAAATATTTAAATTTTTTTTTATAAATAAAATAATAAGGTATTAAATTATTAAAAAAGTTTTAAAAAAAATAATATATTTAATTAAAATTAAAGGATTATTAAAATTTTAAAATTAAAAAAATTAATTTTTTAATTAATAAATATAATTTTTCAATTTTTTTTTTAATATTTTAAAATATTATAAACTAGTTTAAAAAAAGAATTTTATAAATAGAATTATATTAAAATTAACGCTGGATATAAAATTTTAAAAAATAAAATTTTTTAAAATATTAATTATTTAAAATATTATAAATTATAAAAATTTTTAAAAATAATAATTTATTTAGATTATATCTAATAAAACTATTTTTAACGCGAGATAAAAACGCTAGTTTTTTATTATAAAATAAACTATTTAAATTTTTTATATAATTAAAATATAAATAATTTTTTTATAAAATTCTACTTTTAAATAAAAAATTATTTAATATTATAATATTCCCTTTTATAAATTACTTAAATAATTATATAATTTTTAAATTTATATAAAACTAAATTAAAATTATTTAAAATCTATATTATATATATAATTATAAAAATAAAATTTTTTAAATTTTAATTATTTTAATTATTAAAAATTAAAGAATTTTTTATTAAAATAAATTAATATAAATTAAATTTATTTATTTTTTTTACTATTATAATTTTAGACTTTTAATTTTAAAATTAAAATTTTAGATTTTTTTTATAATTAAAAAATAAATAGTTTTTTATTAATAATAAATTTTATATATAAAAATATTTTTTTATAATTTTAAAAAAAAACTTTATTTTAATAAATTAAAAAAAATAATAATTATATTTATTTTTATATAAATCTAATAATTTTATTTTTAATATTAATTTTAAAATATAAATTTATTATTATTAAAAATTTTTATAATATAAAAAAGTTTTTTTATTTTATTTTAAAATAAATTCTATTTATTTTTTATATAATAAAAATTTCTATAATTTCTTTTTATTTAAAAAGAATATTATTAATTAATTTTTTATAATTAATTAAAAAATATATAAATAGTTTTTTACTAATAATATAATAATATTAATAATTAAAAATTTTTTTATTTTATTTAAAATTTTTAGCTTTTATTTTCGTTTAAAAAAATAGTTTAAAAAATTTTATATTAGTTTAAAAAAAATATAATTAATTTTTTTATATAATAAATATTAAAAATTAAATAATTTATTACTAATAGTAATTTTTAAAAATTTTATTCTTTTAATTTTTTTATTATATTATTTAATACTAATTTTTTTAATTATAATAATCGAAATAATTTTATAAAAATTAATAAAAATTATATTCAATTTTTTAAATTATATTATTAAAGATTAAAAATATTTTATTATTAATATAAAGTTTTTTATAAAAAAATTAAAATAGTTTAATAAAAAATAAAATTTATAAAAATTAAAAATTTTAAAATAATAATAGTATTATATAAATTTGAAATAAATTAGATAGGAATTTAAAATAATAAAAATTAAAAAAAAAAAAAAAAATTTATTCTATTAAAATAAAGTTTTTTATTTAATTAATTTTTATTTTTTTTTAAATTACTATTTTTATTTTATAAATATTAATAAATTAGATTATTATTTTTTAAATAAAAATTATATAAATTTTATTTCTAGATTAAATTTTTAAAAATAAATAATCTTTTAATAATAATAGATTTTTAGGTTTAAAAATCTATTTTATTTATTTAAAAATATAAATTAAATATTTTAATAAATAATATAATATAATTAGTTTATTAAAAATTGAAGTTTTTTAAAATTTAATTTTAATAAAATATTATTTTTAATTTTTTTAAAATTAATAATTTATTTCTATTAATAAATTTAAATAAAATAAATTAAATAGAATTTTTTTTTTATAAATTTATTTTTTTTAAAAAAATAGAAAAAATTTCTAAAAAAACGATATAATTTTTAAAAAAATCGGATAAATATTAGTTTTTAAATTAATTAATAAAAAATTTTTAATTTTTTTTTAAAATTTAATTTAAAAAAAATTGATAACGCTTTTTTAGGAAATAAATATAGCTAAAAATAGCTATTTCTCTATAGAATTTTTTATTAAATTTTTTTTTTTTTTTTTTTTTAAAAAAAAACGAGTTTATAAATTATTTTAACTAGATAATTTTTATATAACGCTCTAGTAGTTTAATAGTTAGAATTTTAGATTATAATTAATATATTCTAAAGGTTCTAGATTCGAATCCTAATTAAAGTATCTCCTTTTTTTTATCGGTTCTATAGAAGCTAGTAAAAAAAAAGTTTTTTTTTATTTAAAAAAAAATTAAATTTAATTTAATTTTTTTTTAATTAAATTTAAATAGTTTTAAATAATATATTAATTATAATAATTTTAAATAATTTTAATAAAATTATTATTTTAATTTTATATATAAAATTTAAAAAAATAATAAATTAATTACCGGCGATATATTTTAAATATTATTTTTTTTTTTTTTTTAATAAAAGTTTTATAAAATTAAAATTATTATAATTCTTTAAAAAATTAATAATAAATTAAAAAAAATTATATATTTAAAGTTTTTTTTAATATATAAATATTTAATAGTTTTTTATTATTTATAAATATTTTATAAAAATTTTTTATAATTAATTAATAATCTAAAATAGCTTTTATATATATTTATATATAGAATTTCTTTTGAATATTTATTAATAAATAGAAAAAAACTATATTAAAATTATTATTTTAATTAAATTATCTAAAATATAAAATTTTTTTTATATAATTTTTTTAATTTTTATTTATTAAATTTTTTTTTTTTTAATTTTTTTAATTTTTAATTTTTTAAAATTATTTTTATTTATTAAAAGTTTTAAATAATTTATTAATTTTAAATTAAATTTAAATCTATAAAATAATTAGTAAAATTTATTTAAAAAAATTTTATAAATATAAAAAATTTAATAAATAAATCGAATTAATTAAAAATTCTAAAATTTTTTTATTTTTTTAAAAAGCGAAAAATTGTTTTAAAAATAGTATAATTTTAAAAAAAATCGGATAAAAATTAAATTTTTAATTAATTAATTAGTTTTTTTTTAAAAAAAAATTAAATTTTAAATTTTAAAATATCTACTAGATTTATTTAGAAAACTATTTTATTTATAAATAGCTATTATTCTATATTTTTTTTTAAAAATTTTTTTTTTTTTTTTTTTTTTTTATTATTTAGATTATATACTATTTTAACTAGGTTAATTTTAATAATCGCCTTTATAGTTTAATGGTTAGAGTATTAGGCTATAATTACTATATTCTAAAAGTTCTAGGTTCGAATTCTAGTAGTAGCTTCGGTTTTTTTATCGGTCCGGTAGAAATTTAATCGATAAAAAGTTTTTAATTTTTTTAATTTTTATTTTAATAGCTTAATATTATTTAAAAGCTATAATATTAATATTTACTATTATAAAAAGAATAGTTAAAATTTTATTAAAAATATAAAAAAATAATAAATTTATATATATCTAGCTTAAATAAATAAAAAAACTTATTTAAAAAGCTAAAAAAAATAATTACTGGGCTAATTTACGGATTTTTTTTAAAATTTTTAGTGCGTTAAATAGCTCTAAAAATTAGCTAAAAAACGGTGCCCTATAAGCTAAATTATATTAGGTTTAGCGCTGGATGCACGGTTTTAAAAAATAAAGTTTTTTAATATATCGATTACCCGGAATATTAAAAATCGCGAAAATCCCTAATTATAATAGCTCTACGAAGCTAAGCCCGATTAGGCTAATTTTAGCGTTATATTATAGCGCTAGTATAAGGCTAAAAAATATACTATTTAGATTTTTAATATTATTAAAAAGTAAATGGTTTTCTAGTAGATTTCTACTTCTAGGTAGAAAACCATTTAATATTTTAGCGCCCGCTTTTATAAATCGACTGGAAAACTATATAGTTTTCCAGTATATATAAAGTTAGAATTGATTTTTTTATTTTTTTTTTTTTTTTTTTTTAAAATTTCGGGAAATAAATTTATTAATATACGGATTAAAGTTTAAATTAAAAGATTTATTATTTTTTTTAATTAAAATAAATTATAATAATTAAATAATAGATTAATTAATATAATAATTAATATATTCTAATAATAATTATTTATTTTTTTATTACCTCGAAAGCGCTTTTAATTTATATATAACCGGGCGAATTATTAAAAATTAATATTATTTTTTTTTATTTCTATTATTATTTTAAAAAAGATATTTATTATAATTAAATAAATTAATATTATAAAATTATCGATTTTAATTAACGAGGGGTTTTTAATTATAAAAATTTATATTTTAATAATATTAAAAAATATATAATTTTTGAAATTTTTTAAAACGCCGGCCGTATAAAAAAATTAACGATTAATATTATTTATTTTATTATTTATATAAAAATAGTTATAAAAAAAAATTTCGATAATAAAAAAATATAATATTAATTTTAAATCGGACTTTTTTATATTAAAAAAAATAATTCGAAAATTTAAATTTATAAAACTATTATTATTTTTAATATCGAATTATTTTTTAAAACCGTTTATAAAAATTTTAATTTTATTATTAAATTATTAAATAGATTTAAATATAAATTTATTATTTTAATTATTATTAAAAAAATTTAAATAACGGTAATAATAGTTTTTTTAATCTATTCGGGCTACTATTAAAATTAGAATAAAAATAGATAATATCTCGCGGTAGCGGTAATTATTAAATCTAGAAATAATTTCGATTTTCGATTTTTTTTTATTATTAATAATAGCTTTTTTATTTTAATTAATAATATTTATTTTATAATTAATACTATTTTAGTTATTATTAAAATTAAATTTTATTTTTTATTATTATTAATAATAATACACTTTAAAACTAGTTTTAAAAAAAAAATAAAAAAAATAAACCGATAAATTTATTTAAAAGTAAAATTATTTTTTTTAAAATAAACGGGATTTAAATATTTTAAAATACTATATATAAAAAAAATAAAAATAATAATTAAAAAAAAAAAAAAAATTAAAAGGGTAATATAATAGAAAAAACCGATAAAAAAAAAATTAATAAAAATTAATAAAATATTTATTTTAAATTAATTATTATTTTTAAATTTATATAACTTTAATAAAAAAAATAATAAAAAAAATTTTTTTTTTTAAAATTTATTTTTATTAATAACGGGGTAGATTTTTATTAAATATTTATTATAGATATAATATAATAAAAAAATTAATTAATATTATAATTAATTTAATTTTAAAAAGTTAAAATAAATAAAAATATTATTAAAATTCGATTTTAGTATATAAATAGCGATAAAAATATAAATAAAAGGCTTCTATAAATTTAAAAAAAAAAATATTATAAAAATATTCTAATATAATTTAAATATTTTAATAATAATTATTCTAAATACTATTAATAAATAAAAAATCTATTTTTTTTTATTAAAATAATAATTATTAATTATTAATTATTATATAATTTTTATATTATATATTATAAAATATAATATTATTTTTATAATAAAAATTTAATATTTTTAATTATTATTTATTAATATAATAATTAGCGATTATTTTTATTATAATTATAAATTATAAAAAAAAATTAAAAAATAGAATTTTTTATATTAATTTTATTTTAAAATATTACTCGCGAATATCGATTATAGTATTAAATTTATAAAAAAATAAGGGTTTAAATAAAAAATCGCTCGAGAATAAACTAAAAAATTAAATAAATTAATATTATTAAACTAATTAAAATAATAAATTTTTTATATTATCTCGTTTTTTTATTTTTTAATAATACCGTTAAAAATTTTATTAAAGTAATAAAATTAATTTAAAATATAAATTAAATAATTCTATCGATTAAATAATATAAAAAAGCTTTTTATATTATAAAATACCGGCGGGAGTTTTAAAATTATAATTAACTTTTTTTTTTTCGATTTTAATTTTTAATAGTATTATATATATACTATTAACGATTTATTTAATTAATTTAAATTTTATTCAATTAAAATTTTTAATAAAACCTTTTTTTTTAATTATAAAATTTTATTTAATATTTTAATTATTAATAATATTATTATTTTTTTTTAAATAAATAAATTTAATATATTTATAGAAATTTCGATCGAAAAATAATATTTTAATATTAAAAATATATTATAATATATAAATAATAAAGAATTAATTGAAAAATAATTTAATTAATAAAAAATATTTAAAATTTTAATTATAAAAACTTATTATATAATAATATTTATATTTTTTTTAAAAATTTATTTTTAATAAATTAATAAATATTTTATTTGAAAAATAAATAATTATAATAATAGTTTTTTTTTATAAATTTACCTTTCTAAAATTAATTATATAAAACGGATAATTTATAAATATAGCTAATTTTTATTTTAAAATTAATTCTAGTTCTTTAATAATAATATAAAAAATAAAAAAAAAAATAAAAAATTAGTTTAATAATCGAAAAAAATAAATATAATTTTAAATTTTTCTATATAAATAATAATAATAAAATAGTAAAAAATAATATTATTTATTTTATTTATAATATTTTTTAATTTTTTCAAACCGTTTATTTATTCCGGTTATAGTTAAAAATATAAATATAAAAAATATAATCTTTAATACTACTACTAAATTAGATTGAATATATATTAATAATTTTATATATTTTTATTTAATATTATAAAAAATCGATTATTAATTATTTAACTACTAATATTAATTACTTTTTATATATAATTAATATTTAAATTAAAAATATTAGTTTATATATTAATCTAATCTATATTATTATAAATAAATATTATAACTATTCGATAATTTTTAATATTTTTAATAGTTATTTTTTTTAAATAATTCTCGAAATTTTTAATAATTATTTTTTTATTTTAAAAAAATTAATTAATAATTTATTAAAACCTATTAATAATATTTAATTTAATAATATAAATTTTATTTAAATAATTATTTTTAATTATTTTAAAATTTTATTTGAATAATTTATTAAAATATTTATCGAATTATATATTTATCTATTAATAGAATTTTTTATATTTCTTTTATTTATATTAATATAAATATTTTTTATAATAATATTATATTTAATATTTAAATTAAAAAAAAAATTAATTAGATTTTTTTTTATATTTTTATAAATTTTTTACTTTTAATAATTATATTATTTTTACCGGTTTTTAAAATAAAATAATAATAAAAAAAAAAAAATCTTTTTTTATAATAATTATAAACTAAATAATATTATTTAATAATTTATTTATTTATTTTCCTTTAATTAATAATAAATAATAAATTTTTTTTTTTTTTATCTTTAAATCTTTTATAACGAAATTTATAAAAATATAATAATAAAAAAATAAAAAATAAAAAAAAGCTATAATATAAAAAGCCAATTATAAATTATTTATAGAATTTTCGAAATATAAAATTGATTTAAATAATAAATTTATTATTTTTATAAAGCTAATTTATTTATAATTAGATTAGTATATAAAATTCAGTATATATATTAAATAGTTTTTTAAAAATTATTTTTTTAAAGTATATTAATAGATATTTAATATAATAAATATATATATTATTATATATAATATCTATTTCTATATATTTATTTTTTTAATATTTATTATATACAATTTACTATTTATAAATATAGTTCGATTCTATTATAAAATTATATCTAATATTTTTAAATTATATTTACCGCTAGTAATCAATTTAATATTTTTATAATATTTTATTATATTAATATATTTCGGAATATTTTATTTAAAAATCGATTATAAATTTATTAATAAGCTTTAGAATTATATAAAAAAAAGGTATTTTATATACTCGACTTTAAAAATTAAAGTTTATTAATAATTTAATATAGAATATTATTATTAAATTTAATTATTATTATTTAAATAGTAATAATAAATTTTTAATCTATTAATCTGATTTTTTAAAATATATAAATTATAGCGAAAAATATTAATCTATATATATTTAATAAATTAAATTTTATATATTAAAAATAAATAAATTTATTTTTTTTTAATTTTAATAATTAAATTTTTTAAATAAATTTTTTTAAAAAAAACGGGATAATATATAAAAATAAATTTAATAATTTAATTTTATTATTAATATTAAATATAATTTTATTAATAATATCGAATTTAATTTTATTATTAATTTTAAATTTAATTTCGTTATTAATATTAATTATTTATTTTTTTAATTTTTTAAAATCGATAATATTTAATTCTAATAAGCCGCCGAAGAGCTTTTTAATTAAAATATCGATTTATTTTTTATTTAATCTAGTAAAAAACTTTTTATAAAAAATAGTATTATATATAATTATAGTATTATAATATTTATAATATTTATTTTCGATAATTTAAACCTTTAAATCTAATATCGATAAATAGCGGAATATTTTTTTATTCGAGATTAGGCTTTTATAAATAGTATATTTATTAATCTTTTAGTATTTTTAATATCCCGAAAATTAAATTTTTATTTTTTAAATAGAATTTTTTTAAAATTATTAACCCGTTTAAATAAAAAAAATTTCTATTTTTTTACTTTAAATTTAAAACTATACGTCGGAATAAATTAGATTTTAGAGTAAATTTTAATAAATTTTAAAAATCTAAAAAAACCCCGTTAGCTTTTTTAGCGCCGGGAGCTAATATTAACGCGCTAGATTATAATATAAACTAGAATCGTATAAAAGTTATATTTTTTATATATATTATTTTTCTATAGTTATTATAGTTATCTAGATATTAAAAATACGCTAATATATTTTTTTCTTTAAATTTATAAAACGGGGCTCTATTTTAATAAAAATTTAAAACTTTTTTAACGATATTTATTTAAAATTAAATATTTATTACTAGTTTTTATAGTCGACTAACTTTTTTATATATAATAATTAATACTCGCTTTTTTTTTTAACCGGTTAACCCGAATATTTAAAAGGTTCTATTATAAATATTAAAAAATATATTTAATAAATATTTTATAGAATTTTTTTTTATTGTTTAGAAATTTTTTTTTAATAATAGCTTTATTATTTACTATTATATAGTATATAAAGTTAGCGTTTTAAAAAAAATAAAATTTAAAAAAAAAAAAAATATAATAAATAAAAGTTAAAAAATAAAAATAAAATAAAATAAAAAATAGGAAAATAAAAAACTAAAAAATTATATTAATATAAAAAATTATATATAAACTCGTTTAATAATAAAATAAATCGAATTTTAAAAAAAAAAAAAAAAAATAAAATAAAAAAAAAAAAAAAAAAAAAAAAAAAAAAAAAAAAAAAAAAAAAAAAAAAAAAAAAAAAAAGTAGAAAAAATAAATAAAAAAAAAAAAATAAAAATATATAATAGCGATTAATATCTAATAAACCGAATACGGTCTTAAATTTTTTTTTTAATATTTTTTTTTTTTTTAATTTTATTAAATTCTAATTCTATTATAATATATTATTAATAATTATTAAATATTATAAATAATTAGACGATATAAAATAGCTATTAATATCGCGAAAATTATTTATTTATTTAAAAAAATATTAATATTTTTTTTATAAAATAAAATATTTTAAATTAAATAAATTTATAATTATTTTTTAATATTTTTATAACTTTTTTAAATAAACTCTAATAATAATATTTAATTAGAAATATTTTTAATATTTCTAGTACTTTTAATATTCTAAAAAATCTAAACGATATAAATAGATTATATCTAATTATTAAATTTATAATACCGATATTATAGTTTATAATCTATTTTATATTTTTTTAGATTTAATTATAGTTTTATTATTTATTATTATATACTTATATAATTTTAATTAAAATAATTATAAAAAAATAACTCGGTATTTTTTATTAAAATCCGCTAGCGATAATTTTACTAATTAATTACTCTATAATCTAATTTATTAAAAAAATTCTAAAGAATATATTCTATAATATTTAGCTTTTTTTTAAATTTAATCTATAAAAGTTAAATAATATTTTAATTTTTTAATAATTAGAATCTGGATATAAATATAATTAAAAATAGATTAAATATTTAAATAAATTAATAAATTTAAACTATTTAATAAATAAATTTATAAAATTATACTATATTCCCGCTTTTTAATTTAAAAAGTAAAAAATTAATATTAAAATTAATAATTATTAATAATAATAATTAAATATATAATATATTTATAATAATTAATTTTATAATTTTAAATTTTAATTATAAAGTTTAATTTAATATAAATTATTTATTATTTCTTTTATTTATATATCGGTAGCTATAGTTTAAATAGTCTTTTAAATTTATAAAAGTTATTATTAAGTTAAATATAAAAGTAGTTAAAATAGAAAAGATATATAATAATAAAAAGCGGGGGTAAAATTAAATTTAAAGGAATAAAAAACTAATTTTAAATTATAAAAGAACAGTTTAATATCTTTTATTAAAATTCGTTAATAATAATTTTACTAGTTAATTACTTTATAACTAGACCTTTTAAAAAAATTCTAAAAAGTATATTTTAATACGCTTAGCTAGTTTTTAAACTTTATCCGCGAAAATTTAACGATATTTTAAACTTTAAATAATAAAAATCTAGATAGAAAATCGACCGGGAATAGACTGGAAAACTAGATGAATTAGTAGATTTAAGCTAATCAAATCAACGTATTTCCGGGAATACACTGTATTCCCGCTTCTTATTACTATTAGGTATAGATACTGTTATTACGCGGCAAGCAGCAGTCAAGTTTTGAGTGGAGATGGCAGCACTCAAATTCCGTGCAGCCATTTCGAGCATGGGTGGATAGAGGACGAGATTATCTTGCTCTCGGATCAAGCCAATTATACAGCAGTAAATTGCTGAAGTTGCGTGAATTATTCTGTTCTGCTGTTCAAAATCGGTTCAATTTCTTCTTCAAATTTCAACATTTTGGAGCTAACAATGTGCCAAGATATGGTCGCTACTATCGAGGTTCTCTGAGTAACGTGCTCTTCATTCTTGACATCTGTTGTGACGAAGAACAGCCCTTACAATTAATCAAGTGGCCAATAGAACTTTTTACAGGCCTGACGGCACTAAGTAGGATCTACTTCAGCGTCACAGAGTAGTTTTTATTCAATCAAGGATTAGAGTGTGCATTGAAGGTGTTTACGCAGAGGAACGGCGGCTTTTCTGTAGAGACAGACCTTTTGTCATTTCCGCTGATTGTTGCCACGCATCTCCGAACGTTCTATGGGCCCGACAAGGTTAGAGCCTCATATCGTCCAGTATTCACGGACATAGCTTTGGCTGTTATTGAAGCGTCTGAATCAAAGTACGGGATTATGCCTAGATATGAGATGATGTACAAAGGCTTAGCGTTCCGATACAAGGCTATCGATCTGTTGATTGCCAAGAACGAGAAGGAAGCAGATGCTTGGTGGGAAAAAATAACCGCAGTTGACACCATTCTCTATCCACCACAAACCAATTCCGAAATTAATGTGCCTCTGCTGGCAACTTCGGATGACTTAACTACAGAGCAGCAAAATCAACTCGCGATAGACCACTTCACCATACTGAACGATGAGCGTTTGCGATCTTGGCTAGCAGTAAGAGGCCCAAACTTCTGGAACTGGCTCAAGAGTACTATCCTTCAAAAAGCTATTGGTGAGAAGGAGATAGAGCTGCTTAACGAGATATCAACCAACCTGCGCCGGTCGTTTACCGTCCACGAGCAGACAGGCGTAACAGGACTGGATCGCTGGGAATCCTGCTTCCCCATGCAATCAGATATGGTATAATACACCCGCCGACTTCAAAACCCTCAGCAAGTGCTCCTGGAGCTCGAGGTGGCGATCGAGACCGGTAATTGGGAACAAGCTTACTATTATCACATGGAGCTTTACAACATTGAATCTACACGAGGATATACTCAGGCCGCGCGGCTCTACCTTTTCGAAGCCAGAGACGTTTACGTCAAACAATTCGATGAAGCGGGCGAGCCGGCCTTATAGATGTTGTTAGTATCGCATAAAGTGCGCTCGGCCCTTAATCAGATGGTTCGAAAGTCAGAGGATAGATTTCGGCGTATCGAGGAACCAATTATAGCTGGCGAGCCGACTGATTGGGACTCATTTGCTCAGCAAACGAATGGAGAGCCCTGATAAAGCTAAAACATTTATCGATAATCCGTGTTGCCTAAGACCTCTAGCTTACTATATCCCTGAATCACTTATAAGCAACAACGCTTTTATTGGTCGTTGAAGTATTGAGAAAGGCGAAGAGGCAGAGGACTGGTGGGCTTTCACGGAGGATACGAATCGTTTTCCCGGCGAAAAGTCGAGATTTTGAGTCCGTCAGCGTCAAGTGGGCTAGGTCCATTACAGCTGATTAAGAAGCGTTTATTACTCGCTACTATAAGACGGACGTGTACCAATGAACAGCAATTGCTTAAGATTGAGAGAGATATCATTAACGAGAGGCTTGTATTGCTACACTGAATCTAATCTCTACCAGATCCCTTTCTTTGAGGAAAAGAAAAGTGGAAAAAAGTCAGCTCGAGGACGTCTCCTCTCACGAAGAAGCTATTACATGATGCAAAACCCGCTTGAAAAGCTCCTCCCAGTCATCAATTCGTTGCGTCGTCTCTCCTCTGATACCTCGATATTCTGCAGGAATCTTGCTACTTCCAATGGCTAGTCGAAGACACAATCATAGGAGCTCATTTGATTGTCGAACCCTATGGTTTTTAGATTGGAATAACCTGGGTATCTGATATTGGTGAAATAATCGCCCTTGCAACCGTCATCTCTATTTCATCGTCGTTAGCGTGATCGGGGATTCTCTTTTTTCCTTCTTCAGTGTAGATACTGCGCTGCAGGACTTAGGACATACTTGTAAATAGTGCATCTCTGGCCTTTTTCGGGGCCAAAGGCGGATATACGATCATTGAATTCACTAAACTTGCCGACTATATTTCAATACCTATATCAGCCTTTGTCGCTGTTCTTATATCACGTGCTCGTGGAAGTTGAGGAGATTTGGATGAAGACTCGGGGTTATCTTACTGCAGTCTCGCTGGGGGGCGTATTTTGTAATACAGATACCTCCCCAACCGGGGTCTGTGCAGAGTTTGACGCTAAGTTGCTTAGCTTGAGCATTTTCGCCTACTACGCTGGCGGTGGCATTGCTTTCGAGTTCGCTTGAGTGAACGACAGGCTCCACGGGCGAAGTAGAAGCCAGGGTACTGAGAGCTGCAAGGAGAATGTAGGCGAATTTGGCATGCATGATGGATGATCTTGAGTTTTCCTTGGCAGGGATGGGACAATGTTTGAGGTTCAAATGGCACTTAGATGTAGATGGATGAGGATTGAAGTTGATGGTAGGATAGTATTGACGGGAGCATTGGAGAGGCTTTATATAAGTCTGTTGTCAGCTCTTATTGTTGTTGGATCGCGTTTTCTGGTCAGACTCACCGATCTCTTACTTACAGCCATACAAACTCCTCCACCTTAATACCACTCAGCTGAGACATTATCCTTTCAACGGCGCAGAATCAATGGTTACCAAGCTCGTGTCACCGTCTTGGATTCCACGTATTACATCTCTGACAGTCCCAAAATGACCCGGTGATGAACTTAAGCTGCTGATGTCTGTGTCATTCAGCATCTTTCATTGATGCGTGTTGCTTCCTTGGGCCATTGATTTCCACATATAGATGTAAGATGATGATCTTAAGACAGCTTATCGCGAGATCGGAGAGAGCCGCCGACCTGAATTGTAGTATACCATCAGCTGCGCGTTCCTGGGGATGCTCTCCCATCCATTTTGAGTTACATCGAAGGTCAGGCGACAGATAGCGGTCAAGGGAAATATGTGAGGTTCGACTCGATTATCAGCAGAAACCCGAGGCATGGTAATATCAGGAGCAGCAGCATGATGAATAATCTCTTGGCTCACCGACTGTTGCCGTGTGATCCGCACGGAGCGGCCCGTCCCATATGCGAGCCAGTCATTTGTCTAATCTATGGGGCTAGGCGCTGCCCGACGAAAACAAGCTTTACGGATAAGAAAGCTTACTTGACACGACTAGCAGGTCATCCTGGCCATGCCTCGAAGGATTTGGCGACTAGGTAAAAAGAACTCGGATAAACGAATCCATGATGAATACCGACTTACTATTAAAGCAGCTCCCGGTACATTGGTCACATACGTCAGGTGATGATAGAAGTCCCAACGAGGAAAAGGAGTACCACTTAGAAAGATCTTAATCGCTGAAGCTATTAAAGAAACACAGTATTCTATGTAGAATCAGATGTTTTTGCCATATCAACGTGCTGGGTCGTGGTGCGCAGTCAGCAATCATAGTGTCTGACACGCCTTGACGCGAGGACTGCTGCATGAACATAATTTACGCTCGCTGACAACCATATCTACTAGCTCTAAGGAAGCGGAAGAAATGGTATGCTATGCGCGTCAGGATTGGCATGCAAGTCAGCAGGAAACGGAAGCTGTATACGACGTAACCAAACGTTCGTGCATTTCGACAGAGCCAGAAAACACTACCAAGGGTATCCTTCTTGTCGCAGTATGCTGGTCCGCTCTTCGGACGTAGTCAAAAGCTGCAGTGATTGCGGAAAGTGTAAGACCTCGCACAGACTCTTCACATTGGGATCTTACGATGAAAGCTACAATATCCTCCGTTGCTTTTTGGGGGACGAGAACAGTATATTGCGAGAGCACGAAAGCTGGGCCAAGCCTAGCCTGAAAGCCGCACGGTGAACGGGAAGAGCGTCTGCGAGGACGGCAAATCTTTCCCTCTTCGACCCGTATCAGGCTTTTGGAACCGTGGAAATACCCCCGTCGACTTCTCGTTTATTTGCCGAAAGCAGTAAGGGTACGCGGCAATTAACCCAACATTTCCATGGCACGGACTGATCTGGCTGTAGATGCGTCATGTCTCGTGTGGAAGAGGAATAGTTAACAACCTCAATGTTATTGCGACGAGAAGGCTTGAGGTTCGCAGCATTCTTCATACCTCAGCGTTAAATTCAAGAACAGTCAGTCACTGGAAGATTTCAAGCTCGCCAAAATTTAGACGTCATTTGAATTTGAATAAGTTCAAGAGGTTACTATGATGTTTCAGTCTATCGCACCCTCTGCCAAAGTCCTTGCCATGGACATGATCATCTGGATATTCCTGATCGCGACGACATCAGGGTTTGAGAACAAGTTAGTATCACTCCTCTCCCCATCCATTTCCTCCCTTCACTAACTCATCCACTTCCCCTCCTAGCTGCAAAGGCTCGACGATACCCCTGTCATGGCCTAATTGCCAAGAAGGTCTTACCCGCCTCAAAGTATCCGACAAATATACCAACGGACAAGAATTTAGCCACGGAGATTGTATGGTCCAATACCGCACCGACGGCTCCGGCCCACAGCCATTGTTAGGCAGTGTGATTCTGAAGACTGCCAATGCAATCCTTGACGATTGTATGGATATGAATGGGACGTCGCATGGAAGTTTTGGGACTGGGAATTGCGACAAGTGTCATGTCACGATCAATTATCGGTGCTGTGATTTCATGGATCGAGCCTGAGGTGGAATGGCGGAGTCTGAGAGCAATTCAGAAGGAGGAGAGATGGAGGTTCTGCAAGTTCGTTGATTTTCAGCCTGCTAATCTTTAAACATCAAAGTCTTGTTTATGTTTGGGTTCTTGAATCATCGTCTTTTCAGCGGACGAGTACTTCTCAACTACTAAGAAAGTCAATTCCGAGGCTTGCGGAAGATGCCATAAGATTAGAAAATTGCTCAGCGTATTTAGTAATTTGTTACTAGAATTTCGCAAAAATAGATGATGACGCATGGTTCAATGGAAATGGCATAGTGTATGATAACATCTAAAGCGACAGACTGTTGTTCAAATTCTGCGTTGCGAACATTCAAGAGCTGCATATTGTCCTCCGACCGTTGAAAGAGTGACACCTACCCTACGGCTGCCAACAGTTGTCATCGCCATCATTGTCCCAAACATGCACCTATTATCGAAGATGGAACCCTCAAGCAGTCATGGACAGGGGACTGATGCCCTGCATATCAAAAACCGCAAGCCACGATTCTGCCCCCACCCTGACTTCCTCCCAAGCGTCCTCAATCTTCGCCGCATCATCGTAAGTAATGGACATCTTCCCTTCTCCCCAGGACCTTTTCTCCCCGGCACCATCGACAGCTTCACGAAGAGTCTTATCCCAGAACGAGGTCATTGAATCAAGAGTTTCAGAAAGGTTTCCAACGCCAGTCATGAGGCGCTGGAGTGGTGTCTGTAGAGCGTCAAGATGTTCAACGGATTTGGCCATGGTATTTGCAGCTCCGCGTATAGCCTCGACGAGGACGCTTAATGCTTCGAGCGAGATGTCGCCGAAGATGGAGCGGCCGAAGTTTGTTGTCATTGCGACGTTTTTGACGGAATGCTTGACGGCTTGGAAGGTCGTCCAAGCTTTCTGGGCTTCCTTGACTCCCTTCTCTATCTTTTCGGAGCTGTCTCCTTTTTTCGGGGCTGCTTTTTTGGCTGGAGGCTTCTCGTCATCTCCGCTGTCTAACTTCTTTGGTTCGGTGTGGGTCTTGTCTTCGTCGGTCTCTTTGCCGCTCTGTTCCGTGTCGTCTTTGATTCCGTTTTCGTCGCCAGGGTCAGCACCTTTGCTCTTCTCATCGTTTCCAGATTTCTCATCCCCGCTTATGATGGAAATGGCACCACCAATCGCTGGCAGGGCGCCCGCGGCGGCTCCGATTCCTCCAGCTCCCTGTATACCGAGCACCACAGCTCCGACAAGCGCTCCACTTGCGAACCCTGCCAAGGCGCCATAGATGATTATACCAACGACACGATCGCGATATTGGTTGTTCGTCGCCATAAGATCCTTGTTTACTGTGCCGATCTTATCATTGATGTCCTTGGCCGTTGATTTGGCGTGCTCTAGTGCAGCACTGAAATCCGCGGATGATCGGGTGTAGTTTTTCTTCGCCAAAACTGCTGCCTCTGTTGCCATGTGGAGACTGATTTGGGTTGTCTTCATAATTGCATGAGGGCTGACCTGGCCTCTGGCTGCCTTTTTAGCTCGTAGACTCTGCAAGATTGCCAAGGCGTGTACTTGCTGCACAGCGTCATACTCGATGGCCATCATTTGCACATAGCTCCTCCGAGCGCTTTGAATGGTTTCAGATAAGGTGACGCTTCGTGTATCCTCTTCACTCCAGTAGCTCACGATATCATGTGTCCAGGGTAAGATTTGGAGTTGATTGATGCTTGACCATACTGCCTTGGCATCATCTGCCTGGCGTAGAAGTTGGGGGTACAAATTGAGTTCTGGTGATAGAAGCTTGACTAAAGCTGACCCACCTTTTTCCGGAGCAAGCTGAATGTCTTCCAGAGTCATGACATCCCGTTGTGGCTCTGTGTTGGGTGCACCAGTCATTCGCAAGAGGTCTTGAGACTGCTGACGAAGCGTTCGCCATTGAACTTGCATGATTTCTCGATATGTCGTTGGATCCTCCTTCAGCTGTAGTCGCAAAGCAGTAAGAGTATTGTAGATTGAGCCAAGATTAGACCCCACACCTTTACACAAATCCATCCATGTCTGTGATTGCCCTTGGAAAGAAGTTCCCGAATTCAGAGCCTGCTCAAGCCCTTGTCTCATGACCAATTGCTGGGCGATCTGGCCTTGGATCTCGTCAAGAGCCTTTTTAAATTCCACGGCAAGCCCTAGGGGGTTAAGCCATTTGAGACTGGGTTTCCGAGCCTCCTCAGCTCGAGCATTTCTCATGTTCTCTAAGGCGCGCATTCGATCAGTGCATACATTAATACGCATTTGCAGTTCATTTTGAAATTCTCTTGCTCCGCTAGCGAAAATGGAGAAAGAATTGTTCGCCTGAGTTGCAAGTGACTGAGCTTTCAGACAGGTTTGAGCCGCGCGCTTTTGGTAATCCGCAGCTAGAAGGAGTTGCTTTTCTTCTGTAGGAAAGTCTGGTATTTTGTCGGCCCACTCTTGAGCTGCACCAGCCAACGACATCATTTGTGTTGTCATATTTACAACGTTGTTTCGCGCCTCGCACGCCGCCGCATTGAGTGTAGTCACGATAGGGATAGAGATGGGGGTTTCGATCCTAGAAACAAGGATTCCCATCGTGGGAAGTAATGCTGCCGGATTGAGCCAATTCCCGTTTGTAACCACTTTACGGAATCCGTCAACGAAGCTGGATAGGTCGGAGAGCTCGAGATCTTCGTGCTTCTCCAGGTAAGAGTCAAAGTCTCCGGCTTCCAGATCCATTTGAGCTTGCTGACATATGGTGGTGAATTTTTGCTCAGACCTAATATCAAGCGTCTCGCCGTGGCTCGCAGCGGGTAGCATCGTACCTTCAAAGTAGATGGCATCCTGGGCCTCCTCATCGTCATCTGTGGGAAGGTGAATGTTACAAGCATTCAGTACCGAAAGATACTTCTCGGTCCCTGTGATAATTTTCTTCGTTACTTCAACTGCGGCGTCGATTGATGAGGTGTCCTCAAGGATACCCATACCGAGCTGTTTACTGGTAGCATTGTCCATTGTTTTGACATCTCGGGTATAATAGAGTAGGGTACCCCAAAAAAGGTTAACATTACCGTAAAGACCCTCCAAGGCCTGAAAATTTTTAACCACGAAGTCGAGCTCATCAATCGCAATTTTGACGTCTCGGATCTGACTCTCCAGTTGTGAGATGCTATTTGCCAGATCTGTCATCTGGCGACCAAAGGTGACGGCTGCGACAAGCCCACCGACGAAGAGAGCGCCTGCTGCAACGCATCCGAAGAAGCCGACGCCCGTGCAAAGACATAATATCGTGATGCCAAGTCCTATCAGAGAGTCAGTCGGCAATGAAAGATGACATAAGATAGCGACAAGATATCGGGGACGTACCAAGAACTGCAACAGCAATGGATGCCCAGAATGCGCCACTCAGCTTTTTATAAGCTTCCTTGGACGCACTTAGCTGTCCCTCAAGCGACTTTAGTCGATCTCTTAGCAGGATCAGCTGCTGGTCAAGTTGTGATCGAACATCAGTCAAGTCGCCAGCCATGAGATTGACAGTGTCCTTGCATTTCTCTGTCTGCGACGCCAATATCTTTGACCAGACCATTGCATGCTTCGCGTACTTCTTGCCCTCTTTGACTGCAGCTTTCTGCTTGTCATCGTCATTGGAGGTTGCATATGTTTTTGCCGAATCCTGCAATTGCTGTAAAAAGACCTTGTGGGTGATGCCGAAGGCATGCAGTCTATTGACGACAGGGTACAGGGTCGTCTGTGTCTCTATGTACCGGGAGCGAAGAGATTTGGTCAAGACGTGCAGGTCCAGAACGACACCAGGAGATGCGACACCTAGGTGTGTTACGCCCTGCTGAGGTAGCCAGCGTTTCCAATTAAGTTTCATGTCCCCACCCTCCTGCGTCTCCTTGGTTACCTCGACGATCCGCCGATAGAGATATCCATCCGCCTGAACTCCAACTGGTCCCACGTCCGTAGCCGTGAGCTCCGAAATTGGGGTAATCTGGAATTTATCGGTCGCGGTGAAGGTCTTTTCGGCGAAATTCATCGACAGATTCCAAGTATTATTGTTGCTGTCGAGGGCAACAACACGATTGTTCCAATAGGATATTGCCTTCAAATCCAGATTCTTGGCTTGCTCCTCGGCCGAAGTGTTTCTCATAGGCTTGAAAGAGTTCGAGCTTCGAAGATCGTCGCCGTCCAAGACCATGATTGAAGACTCTTGGGTAAGGATGAGCAATTGAAATTGAATCTGATCGCGAGCAGCCGAAAGAACAGCGAAAGGAACAATGCTCTTGAGATTTGGATTGGGAAAGCACTTGTCTCCCACTTTTTCCCAGTCTTTGAGGTAAAGCTTTGGCCATTGGTTCACGGCTTGCTTGAGTTCGGGATCATCCTGAGGCCGATGCTTCCTTCGCCAAAGGCTTGTCCCAACCGCGAGACAAAGATCGCCCTTGTAGGGGAATAGGTGAGTTGCCTTGGCACTTGTGATATTTGCTCCTTCGGGAAGTGATCCAAAGATAGCCCAGTCGTCCTGGACCCCGGTGGCCGAGCTTTGAGTTTTGATGTACATGATATTGTCGCCTTTGATACCAACAACAGGCACGTTGTTGAGAACGGCGCTGTAGTTCTTCAGGTATGGTTTGTCCTAGTCCATGAATTAGTCCATAGGCCGTTGAGATTATTTCTTGATCCACACTTACAATCACAGCATCGAATTTCTGAACGATTGGCCCCATTCCACTAGCCATCTTGTCAAGAGTCTCTGCTTGTCCACCCAATCCAGTCTTGGAGCCTGACATAGCTTCGGTGATTTTCTTGGAGGCATCCTGGGGACTGACAGGCTGAGCATCCATGGCTTGGATAGACATAGGAGCCACGGAGTGGTCGTTCGATGCTGAGTCGTCAATGTCAGATACTTCGGTGACCTTCGCCGACGACCCGCTGTCAGGATCAGGTTGCTGAGAAGTCTGGGCATCAATTCGTTTGTCTAGGTCCTGAATCGTCCGGCTCAGTGCGCCAAGGGCCTTGAATGATCATTTAAATAAAATATATGGCTCGGCTTCGCCTTCACTTACCTTCTCTCGAGCAATATCGCTCTCAATCTGTTCGGCAGGACTAAGTTCAATGTCGGCTACTTGGCTGGCCTCGGTCTCAGCTTGATCTGAGAGCACCGATATGCCCGCAAGAATCAGCCCGATAGGAATCATTGTAGAGTAAGCTTCGTGGAACTAGAAAAGATTGGGACGTTTATAGATAGCTGCGTTTTGCGATGATTGAAGTCCTTGTCACTGTGTGAACATGAAAGAAGACGCAAGGGACCTCTCACAGCTCTTATATACACTTTACCGGTCCTCTGCTCTAGCGTAGAGCAGTGCAATGATTCTGGCAAAGGCAGAGGCCTAAGACGGACATCGAGTCGAACGCGGTTCCGACGCCACAACATGCGGGTCCTGACGCAGCTTGTCTTGTCCATACTGTATTTGTCGCGATGATCATCTTCGTGCAGCCATCTCGAGTTGATGGCGCCGTCCAGAACGGACGAATATGACAAATATATCAATAATAGACTCCAGAAGTGGTAAAATTCAACGAAAATGGCAGCAGGTGGGCGGGTTCGTCTCTTCCGACTCATCGGCCATACTGATTTGATAAGGTCATGGTAAAACCTTTCGCCTGAACTTTGATAACGTCTCAGAACCGTCCCCGTGGTCTTCTAGACCTTTGTGGTGTTTGGATTTCCCAGTGATCACTTTGGAGTGAGAGATGCTCCCCATCCAATTAAGCCTGCACGGTCTGCCCGTCACTTGACTGCAGATCGAAGAGTCTGCAATCAATTATATCAGCTATGGAGGTAGACCGAGTGCCTCCCGCAATAGCTATGATCAGCCGCGGAAACTCTTGCCACGGAGTCTCGTTCGATGATGGCTCTGAATACGGGTCTTCGGCGTACCAGTATCCCTTAAGAGCCTCCTTTTTGGATTATCGGCTTTGTTGAGGTGGGGGTCTGACCAGTACGACTTATTGCTAAATCTGCTTTCGAACCATCCCCCGATTTCAGAAGCTAGAGTCATGGTGGCTTGTTCTCTTGAAGAGAAGCCGCCAATATCCGAGGGCCTGTAGCGTATTCATCAACAGAATCTCTCGCTTGACACAGCCTGACAGAGATAGCGTTGCGCCATTCGTAACTCGATGAACAACGACAAGTACCGGCAGTTTACAAACACGAGAGATGTGTTCCATTTCGACTATTCGGACTAGGGGCAGCAATTTTGATGTCTATAGTAATGGGAAAAACCACTCCAGGGGTAGCGATATCAATAGAACAGTAGCCTTAGGTATTCCACAGAAGGGCGTCCCTCAGTCGAAGTTGGGTTACATGTAATGCCTTCTGGACGAAGAAACATGACGATCGGCGCTCACTATGGGCGGATTTCAATAACTGCCAAGCAAAGACTCTCTCCGATATGAAATCTCGATGCTGATGAAAGTCTGTATCTCTATGTACTATAGGCAACGTGGCGTTAAGAGTTAATATTAGTAAAAAAGGGTAATGGCATTCAAGGATGGAAGGAGATGGTGTGCGGCTTACATTTCGAGAAGCGATCGAAATGGAGTAAAGGAGTAGTTGAATCCTAAAGGCCGAGATGTCAGTTGCGCGACCTGAGAAGGATCAGAATGACATTCATGTCACCACAAACGTTTTCTTATGACTCTACGCTAGCCCGTTTCAGCTCCACGCCACTTAATCGCCATGACCATATACAGATTAGCTTCAGCTGTCAAATCCGTTTCGTGATCGATCAGCAAAGCCACCTCGTCAATATTGTCACAACGACAGCTAGACCTTCTAGCATGTCACCCCCGTTTAGGATAGCGTTACCGAGCTTTCAGACACCCTGCTCATCCGCCTTGTATGCATTGAATGAACAATGCTCAAACTAGGTGCGCCTAGATTCGGTATCGCAACCACCCTTCTCCTATGTTAATCCTGCATTGCATCGTCGCCACACTTGTTTCTGACATTAGAAGAGAACCAAATTCTGGCTTCGGCTAATAAAGCACGTCATTTTGCGCTGGGTCATGAATGACTAAAGATTTACTGGTCTCAAATTCTCGTGGCGAAAGAAAGCCGATCATTTCAAGCTGAGCACCATTGGACCGATAGCTGATGTGATCAACACAAAGCATTGACTATCGTCTACCACTTAACTCATTCGCTTAGAGGAAGGATGAGGAGACTGAGATTGTGCTGGAAGCTTACAAAGCTCGGCTTGGAAGTGCGGGAGGATGATCCAGAAAATTTGCGTCTTCGATCACGAAATACTAACCTAGATGACGTGTCTACTGAGTGGCACATCGTCGACCGTTGCCCTGGGTCTTACAGTGAGTCTTACAGTGACATGCCTAATGCAGGCGAAGGAATATGGTTGTCCCAAATGGGATGCGGCGTTCGATGACATTCCAGATATTCGCCTGCGTTCGATGATGCCAGAAGCGTCAAAGACCAGAACAGAGACAAGAAGCGATGTTGCATTAGTTTTTTTATGATTAATGTGCCTCGCAAAAAGCCACTCGATCCTTTGGTATGCCAATTCCATCGCGCTCTTGGGAGCTACTCGATCAGACAGATATCATTGTGCAGTCCATTTGAACATAAGCTGACCCTTCCAGGAGACCACGGAAAATCACCTCACAGCTCATCTCCTCATCTAATTGACAGAAGATACATTTTACGAAAGGTTTGTTTACCCTTTTGCTTTTCATCAAGCTATGAGAATTCACTGGTGACTAAGAGGCTAGATTCACTGTGATCACAATGAACGGAGTCTTAGAGAACGATATCTTCGCGAACCATTTTGTCTGCGTTAAATTGAATGCTTTGCCGAACAATGAACAGCAGAGCTTGCGCACTGCAACGAGAACCCTTCGAATGGCGTCGTGGCCACGGGATCTCTACCTGGTGGAGGCTTTGGTGCAGAAGATCCGTCTGCTGTTTACAGTGATAGCCAGCCGCATGCACTCGCACTTAACAGTGGAAAATTCTGGGCTCCTGGCCGCACCCTCAAGATATCCTTCATGGGTGGCTCCAAGTCCTTGCAAGATAAAGTTAAAGCAGTCGCAGAGACCTGGCGCCAGTATGCAAATCTCAAATTCGAATGGGCTCAGTCTATCAAGTCGGATATCCGCATCGCTTTCCCCAAAGGTGGAGGGAATTCGTCACTTGTGGGAACAGACTGCCTTGGGCGACCCCAGAACGAAGCTACCATGAAATTCGGGAGGCTCAATGATACATCCTCCCAGGAAGAAATCAGACGTGCTGTGTTGCACGAATTCGGTCATGCTCTTGGTTGTGTCCATGAGCACCAGTCGCCCCTCTCTTCCATCGAATGGAACACAGAGAGAATCTACGCAGACATGGAAAAGCCACCCAATAGCTGGGACAAGAAGACCGTCGATCTTAACATCATCAACAAGCTCAAGTCAGCCGACGTGAAGACCAGACTATTCGACCTTGATTCCATCATGATCTACAAATATCCACCCGAATGGATCAAGAATTTCAACGGCCAGGGAACCAAGCTGAATACACAACTCTCAAAGGAAGACAAGGCCTACATAGCGCGCTGCTACCCACCCTACGCATCAGACATTGGCCACTTCAATACCCTACAAGTCCGCTCTTGGTACAATACTAATGCCGACGTCGATGCGCTCGACTCGAAAGACGTGGCTTTCGAGCCCCCATACAGCACACCGCCCAAGATAGCCATGGGGCTTACTTGGGTTGACTTGGATTGGCAAGCGGAACTATCTATTGCTGCCAAGGCCTCTGATGTCCTTGACTCTAGTTTCCACGTCGTCATCGCCTCCGGGAATAGCAACGGCCTTTTCTCCGGCGGCTGTTCTTGGCTTGAGCTTGCAGATGACCAGAACCAAGATATGAAGACCGGCGTCGTCGACTTCAGCAACGCAGCCAGAAGTCTCATAACCCAGCCACTGCCAAGCAAGAACAGTCTAAGCGTCAAGTTCGATGAGCGCTTTGACGGGAACGACCCGCCAAAGGTGGTTGTGTGGTTTTCAGCAATGAACATGTCCAAGGACCATACTTGGAATATCAACACCAGCGCGAGCAAAGTCAGCCCATTTGGCTTTTCTCTCCAGCTTGACGTTGGCGAGGACACACATCTCTACTCCGCTCAGATCACTTGGATTGCATACCCATCCACGAAAGACTACATTCATAGCGGTAGCTTCAGTACCAGCGAGCTCCGAAATCCACGCCTAGATCCCCCACGTAATGACAACACTGGCATCATCACCTTTCCCACGGGTGCCTTTGGCACGAGCGACAACGACAACAGCGAGGAGGAGACTGAAAAGGTTGTTGTGCCGCAATTGATGATGGCTATTAGCGGATTGCACTTTCAACGCGGTCACAATCTGCGTTGCCGACTCAGCAGCGATGGTCTCACCTCCACCGGTTTCACCTGGCACTTGGATGCTTGGATGGATAGCGTCATGTATGAAGCACGGGGCAGCTTCATTGCTCTTGCGCATCCGGAGAAGAGTGTCGTGACTCTTTGATTATATGGATGGATATACGATGCATCGCTCCTTTACTCGTTCATTCTGTGTTTTATGTATCGGTCTCGTACTATCACCCTCATCTCATCAATTGCGCCCTAGACGCGGTATGTTGAGAAGGATCTTGGTGCATATAACATACAATTCTTTACAATGTATTCGATTGCCGAAAAGTGATCGAACATTGAATTTTGTTCTTGGTTTTTTTAGTTAGAGAACACACACAACTAGGTAGAGTTAATAATGCGAGATGTACCGCCATGGTATTCGGCCCACCCCCACCCCTAATTGTGATCAACTCTTGACTTACCTTTGGACTCATAATCATGAATTACTCACTTGCGCTATCGATACTACTCCTGTCCTGCACCGCCAAATACAATCCCCCGTGCCTGCGCAGAGAACAGACTAGTAATAGTTACTGCTATAACTGGCAGGCGTCTTGTCTCTGATACCCCAAAACGGGGCATTCGACAATAACGACCTCTGATAGCAAGTTCAATAATCAAGAGGAAATCAAAGCCATTATATCAAATATCTATTTCCAGGAATATACACGATACAATCCTCCTGACTATAACTTGATGCCTTGGATTCGTGTGGACTCAGATGCCATCTACGTGCTGTGGCGAACCATCTCACCTTGTCTCACACAAGCATCCTTATTATTTCAGAAATGAAGATTGATTTCAAGAGACGAGGATGCGTCTTCCGACATTCAGAAACAGCGCCAATATTGCGCATCGCGCCTTACGCACAGACTGAGCACGTCTAAGCTTCAGCACGACATTACGCGCAACACATCTCCCTACAATATGCGCGAAGACATATATCTCAAAAGTCATCTTGCCTATTGCCCCATGCAATTGCTCTGCATTCATGGCAATTTCTTGCGTCAAAGGATGGAGTGTGCTTCTGGCATACATTGCATGGTTACGGCTCCTGTACGTGGCCTTGGGAGCAACTATCCCCGTCGCAATTTGCAACCAGACAGCTGGTCTAATACCGCCCGAGACTGGCCCTGGCTGCAAGGCCGGCACATCAGGAAGCCCAGTCGTTAACTTTACCCCTCCGGACAAACCAGCGTAATCTATTCTCATTCATTCCAGATTACATGCGCCATTACTAAACTGGCAATCAGGAAATTAGTCCTACCATTCATGCACGGTACCTTCACATCCTATGGCAATCTCGTATTCTTCAACTATAGCAACACCCCACCTCTCTCCAATATCGACATCGAAGAACTGCTCATCCGAGCTGCCCTTAGCATCAGTGAATATATCGCTAGCGACCCAGATAACGTACGTAATGTGGTGCGAGCACCAGTATGGACGAATTGGATAGATGTCTCATTGGGTTACGAGCCTGAGGTACCAAACATGACCTATGGTGATGTGAATGCCTTGTTCCCGGTGCTAGAGTTATGGGTACGGGATTTCCTGGCAGTGGAGACTAGTTTCCAGATTTGGGAGAGTGAGATCCTGGAGGAGAGGGGGAAGAGGCTGGGCACTGGGCATTTTCGGAAATATTCTCCATACCGAACTCAGGAAGTAAGTCGGTAGGAAGGATTATTGGGTGACCCGGCTCTTCAGTGAATGAGGAAAGGGTTTAGCAAAGAATATGCATGGGTTGTTATTCTTCAATAACTTGCGTGCAGAGCTGGGGATAAGATAAATCATGAATAAGTTCAGTAAAGGCATTCTCGATTCTCTTTAGACTCAAGGTGATCAAGTTTTGCAGAGTATGACAGCGAAGCCCGTATTTGTTTTTCACCAAGAGCTGGGAAGAAGTCCGGATTTCCACTGATCGATTGATTGATTGATCAGTAAGCAATTCTTCCCTTGTTGGCTGATCTCCTTCGAGGAATTTATTGTCTCAGTAAGAGAGATTCACAACGAATCAGAGGTAGTTCAATGATCAGGGAATCATTCAATGAATTATTGAGCATGTCAATTCAATCGACGAAAGTATATAGTCCGATACGACAAAACTGCCTGGAATGCATCCACCCCAAAGGCAGGCCACTTCAGATTCACATGTAGGGAAATTGATGACATGAACACCTCATCGACGAGCAGAGGATCGTCTTAATTTTCGCGGAAGAGGGTTATGCAAACTCCTGCTGCCACCCACAACAACGGCCCCTCCAATAAAGTTCGAACCTGACCCAACGCAAGTCTCACTCCCAAGCTCATGCTGCGCCGAAGAGATATCCTTAGCACCGATGGTCCTCCAATTACTCCCATCAGCGTATTTTATCCATCTATAGATCGCAATCTTATTCATGTCAAGATTGACCGGGTTTTCGCCAGGCTAGACATATCAGTCAATGAGGTTTTGAAAGGCGCCTTTACAGTCCTAGAAGGAGATGTCATTTCAGTGCCAGCTGTGGTTGTTTTCATTCAGCTGATTAATTTCTGGTTCATGTCAATCAGAGGTCGCCGTAATAACAATTAGCATTTCTACTTTGCCTTGCATTGACGGACAAGAAGATGAAGATGAACTAGTGCGTGTCCTATTGATAGACTCGCCGTTCGTAGTGTATAAGCTTCACGTCGTGGATAGTTAAAAGACTGGTAAAAGCTTGCCGGATCGTAGCAGCTTCTTTCAACCACCACTGAAGCATCAGAATCATACTAACGAGCCATGATATTCTCTTAGCAAATGGATTCGCTAGATGCTTCTGTGACCTACAGAAAAAGGACTGTAATTGCGATTGGAAGTTTAGATCTAAGAAAGGAGTTGATCCGACATATAAAACAGTGATAGAATTCTTGTCTGCTGAATATCTTATATCATCCAATCGTCCTTGCTTTACCAATGAAATTCAGACGCCGGGTAGTGAAACGCAAGGCGGCACGATGTAATCCATGGCGACACGCGAGATGCTACTAATGTATGATCAAGCGATAATCTATGGTACATCAAACCGCGCCCGAAAGTGACAATGAAAACAGTCGAGGTTACAGAGATTGTGAAAGTTGTTAATTTTATAAGTTGTCGAGATGCAATAAACTATGACCTTGGTACCGTGGACTGACAGACAACATCCACGTTTCTCATCAGAAAGACTTAACACATTAGGCTAACTTGCCGAGGCTCAAGTCCAACGGCTCCAATCGCAGGTATCTGCATGTGTATATTGATGTAGTCCAGGTTGGGTCACGATCGCCGGAGCCATCTTCTGCCTCATGAGTCGAAAGCTTTTGATCCCTATACCCATGCAATTGGGTGCTGCGATTTGACATGGCAGAATAAGATGACCATTATTATCAAGGAACCGTTTTCCCAGACGATGTCGATGTCGTAGTTCAACGCCTTTACCGTGGCTGAATCAAATCCGTAAACTTGCGGTGGTCTATATCTTTTCTATGGAAGAAAGTTGTTAGACAAGTGATAGATCTTCCATCTCCAACTCTCCCAACTCCAACCTCCTCACGATCTCTCCATCCATCAGTCCATGCGCGTAGCACTCCCCAATAAACCTATACTGCTTCATTTCTCGGTCCACAGGTCTCAGGACATACAGTACCTGCCCCCCAGCCAAAGCCCAAACTATATCACCCGCCATCGAAGCAAGCGGAGTCAAAAGGAGATAATGTTTCTCGGTGAAGCCCAGGCCTCTTGAAGTCATTGCCTTTTGAAACGCAGAGCTTATAGTCGTCTGAGCCCAATATTCTGGGTTACTAGTCTCTTCACGTGGCTTGTTGAGCAATGCAAAGTCGACTGCACCACCCCTCTCCGAGGGTCTAAGAACGTTGTCATAGGCTAGATCGAGTGCTACCGTTCGACTTATGACATCTCCAAAGTCTTCGCCTGTGAAATACTGCCCCCCTGCTTCCCCTATTTCGTAACCCCACTGGTATGCTTTTTCTCTAATTATGGGAAGGGTTACCTCGAGGGAAGGACCTGTAAGTGGCATGATATCTTTAACAAAGTCAATACATACACCGCTGACGTGAAGCGCGCTTTCTTCGATAAAAGATCTGGATTGAAGGTCCCCCAAGGGCCGGAAGGCTGGAATCTGTCCTTCTTGGTTACCAGGATAACTCCCGTCCACATTCTCCGGAAGAAAAAGTACCTTCGGAATGGGAACAACTTCCAGTTTCACTGAGAAGTTCGGTACCCAGGACGGTGGATTCGGAAAATCGTCCTCTGATGTGTTTACAGCCTGTGCCTCCTCCTGGTGTATTGTATAGTCCAGAAAGTCTAGGCTATGAGGTTGCGCAAGGTGATACCGAACAACATCTGTATAAACATCCAAAACTGTCTTACTGGCGTAATCAGGTCGGATGGAGAGGCGAACTTCATTGGATGCCAGGCATAACGGTGCATAGATTTTGTCCCTGGGATCAAGGCAACTAGTGTGCCGAAATGACTGCAAGAGATCCAAAAAGGATGGCGACTCAAAGCTGAGGCGCTTAGCTCGAAATTGTCCTAGTCTTTGTACGATTGTAGCGGGGCCTTCGACAAATCTTAGGTCGATATTGGGAGTGGCCAGTATCAAAAATGCAACGACGACGGTAACATAGATATCAGGCCAATGAGCCACTTGATCACCACATACAAATAACACCTTCCTCGGCATCTTGAAGACATGTATTCCCCGAATCCCGAAACTAGGAAAGCCCTCCGGAATTGTCGACTCCTGAAACACCCAGGTTCGGGTCCACCAGGGTTGATTCCATAGCGAGGCGATGCCAACCCATGCTTGATAAGTATGAGAACCAGGCTTGTCGAAAATTGTCTTGTCCGTCGCTGGCAAAATGGATCTCATAAAATCCGCACTGTCTTCACCTTGGGGACGCGCTTTCTGTGGCCGCCACAACCATGGTCGTAGCGGATGAGCTTGCTTCTCCACATTCCGATAACGGTTTTCTAAGCGATGCATCATCTGAAATGCCAGTCGATTATTGGCTTTGTTCTCCGGATTTCCAAGCCAGACCAGAACCTTCGCAGCTCGCTCATAGATTTGTCCCATAAGCGTGATCTGGATGCTACGTTCCTTCAACGCTTGGCTATCATTTCCTTGATTGATGCAGATTGCATCTATCCAAAGATTTTGATTTATGAGTTTTGAGAGGTGCAGTCGCCGAAGGGCGTCATAGAGGTTTTGGCGAATCGAAAAACGCTGTCCGTTCACTAATATATCATGATCGTCACCAGGAGGGCCCCAGGTATAAGAAAGCGCCGTATACTGAAGGTTGCCCAGCTCCGAGGCGTGGAATAACTCGAAAGCTATAGTATGTGGAGCGATATAGATTAGCTTGAGAAGTCTGATCTCGTTGGTATTCAACGGCTGATACTGAAAAGCCATTACACTAAACTCCGAGTACCACGTCTTGCAAGACTTGTCACTAAAGCCAACGATCTAGTCGGAGGAAACTCTCGTCAAACACCTCGGGGTATTGGATTAATCACGATCATTAGTGTATTTGATCAGTCTACAGGCTTGCTTTACCGGAGTCCGCAAGGATGTCGACGATTCAAAAGAGAGATCAGCATTGAATCACTTTCCAGGTATTATTACCCTTCGCTTTTCAAGCATTATACTTGGCTCGAGAGATGTATAATCAATGGAGGGGTACGCCGTGACAACCTCGTAGCCTCGCAATGGTGAGGAAAGATTAGACGATAAACCCGTAAATCTCCGACGAGGCTGCATGCCAATTAAGCGATCGGAGGTAGTGCATGCGTCAAGCCAATCGCGCTCGTTCTATGGAGTACTGCCGCCCGAGATCCGATTTCATACCATTTCCAGCAACATTTGCTCCAAAGCGATCATGGAACAGTGTTGTAGGCGGTTTTCCAGTTGCAGATGACTATGATGGTGCATATGAGTGCCATGATGAGAACCTAAATACCTATCTAGGTATTCTGCATGGAAATCTCTTATCGAACTCGATAAGGTCGCACTTAAGGGGGCATCTCATTAGCAACAAGAAATTATTTTCGAAGCGGTTCAAGAAGTATGTATAACACATCATCTGATAGTCGCAAAAATCGGTATTGTTAAATTTCTCAGTCAGTCTTTCCACTCCGGGCATACCGATTATGCAGTCCGCAATTTATGTCTTACAAAGCGGTCTTATTGGTAACCTTACTTATACTTTCTTCTCTTCTACATTGCAATGCCCGGAAAAGTCAGCGAGAAGTACGCCTTAAACTCATCATGCACCAAAAGTATAGCCCCATCAATCTCAGTAGGAGATTCTCGATATCGCTCAACAAGTATGACAAGCCAGAAAAACATCTCCATAATCACTGACTTGCTAGGCGGATCGATAGGGTCAAGCTGAAGCTGGAACCTCGCAACACCTTGGGTGTATATCCGGCTCCGAGGTTCAAAGGAGTGGCTTAGTCCATGATAGATGCCACTGACGCTTTCATCGATGAGATTTCTATTTTCGGCCGTGTCTGCTAAATGGCGGCCATAAAGTTTGAAGTCGATGCTTCCATCGCGTAGCTCTGTGAATGACCAAGGGTTTTTGGGCCAGTCACCCAGCAGCGCCGGGTTTGCTGCTGTCGAGGATATGACGATGGGTGAGGTGTTGTTGTATTGGATTGTGGATGGTATAGAAGGCAGGAGGAGCGAAAGAGCTACAGCCGAAAGGGAAGAGATCATCAGAATTTGAGTTGTGCGCATCGTGCCAAAGAGAAGTTTTCTAAAATCATTAATCACAGCCTGAGAAAGAGAGGGGCATACCTATCTTTATGTTTTTGAGAGCAGAGCTAGTGGCTGTTTCAGTCGCGTCGCCTGAATTTGCCTGGAAGCTTGAGCTTTCCTTCGAGACCCTGTCGAGAGTAGMGCAGTATTTCCCTCGGATTTTCCCCTTGATTTCGATCTAAGTCATCAACAGGTTAAGAGACCTTTAGAATCTCGAGCACGGGTAAAGTCCCCAAAGTTCCACTTACAACCAAAAACGATTAAAGGGATATAGATAATTTAAGGAGCTTGACTTATAGAATCGCTCTGCGTACGTCGGTAATCTGAGCCCGAGAATGTGCCGTCCCTTGTACATTACAGGCTGCTGCCGAGTACCTAGGCACTCATAAAAAGGGATGCGAGCTGGCAGTCTATCTCCAAAGGCTATGCTTGAACGACTGATTGACTATATGTTTGACCCGAGACGATATGGTGATTTATTCTTTTGAATCTTCCTGAAAATCTATCTTCATTGTTGTTAGCAAGAATCTCTTCTCGAGACGTCAGACCATCTTAACCTACTATCAGGATGATTTACTCATGGAATATGTTGCAATTTGTGGTGTGAGTTTGTCATAAAACTTCTTTGACCTTCCCTCTGGAACAACGAGGAAATAGTCTCCTATACTACTATATTGGTAGTCCAGCGTCTATTCGAGCAAGACCTGGAAAAGGGTTCAGAAAGCTCAATGTTCTCCTTCCGCAGTCTTTCCTGGCACCATATTTACGTCAAGCACCTTMTGCAATGGTAGGAGCCCGATGGCCTCAAAATTGAGATAGTAATCACCTGGAGGCCCCGCGTCCCGTGAACGCGATCATCTGCAGTGAACGTATCGTTTACTGGAAGAAAATACCTAAATAGGAGCTTTCATCTTGCCCTTACAAGCCGTCTTGTGATTCTTCCAGTCCTCTCTCTGATGCTTCTTGCCACAGTACGCTACCAACATGCAACTCGTGCACCGGGTCCCTGGCTTTCCACAAATGTTGCATGGTACCTTTTCAATTGAATGCTCCTCCCGAACAGTGGACGTGGATGCAATAGATTGCGTATCCTCCCTAACAACGTCGGTGGGTTGAAAAGTTACGGCTGGGTCTAAAAGCGTGTTCAATAGCTCTTGGCGTTTTCTTAAATCGTGGGCGTTTCCTGTGTCTGGAGGCGGGCTTGAGGATTCAGTGTTATTCGAGGGCAGGGATGTTGGTTTTGTTCCATCTCTGTCATTGATGACCCAATCTTTCTCTATCGTCGTTGAAGCAGGTCCTTCTTTACTAGCAGCGCTTGTATTCGGTTCAATGTCTTGCTTTGATTTGTCCCGGGGGTCGTCTTCGAGATCTATGAGCGGTACATGATCCTCGTCTTCAGGATAGCTGTTCTCTTTTGTCCATTTGAGCGGATTATCCTCGAGATATTTCTCCCATTGTCGAACCTCTGTCTCCGTCATGGTGTAGGAGAACCATTCCGGAAACCAATCGCGACGCTGCCTTTCCGAACCAGATAACATGCCAAGTTCAATCTCTACCTGTAGCGAAGCTGTTTGCAGGTTGTAAAGATTTGCGGCATTCTTGTCTGCTCGCTTCATTTTCAGATTCAGTATCGCGATCAACATGTTGAGAAATAGTATTGTGATGACAATGATGTAGATGGCACGAAGAGCTTGAACGGCAGTCGAGGTCTCGAATGGCTCTAGAGCTCCATATTCCGAAGATACAAAATTCAACAATTGGTAAAAGCTCGATGCGAAGCTGGAAAAGGGATTCTGGACGGACTGATCGACGCTGAGTCTCCGCAGTAAGAAGAACGGTACGAATGCAAATCCTGCTCTCAATTAGCAATCGCTCTGTGTGATCAATGTCCGACACAGGTACCCAGGATGATTGAAAAGAAAAGCACGAGAAATGGGAAGATCCCTTGTAATGTATCCGTCAAAAGCAGAAGTAACATTCCAATGGGGCGGTATATTCGAAGCATAAGAACAGTCGCAATCCAGATCATCAGGGTAGAGAATGCCAAAAACGCGTAGGGTGGAACGCTTTGAGTCGCGGTCAAGACTGCCGTGCAAAATCCCAGAATAATTGCAATGCTGTCAACATAATTGAAGATCGATCGGATGAACAATCTTGGGATCCGATAAGCTTGGCGGGCCTTGACAATCAGAACGTAGCTTGACACTAATGCTTCGATACAGACCATGACAATCGTTAGGATTCTTTGAAGCTTGGAGGCCTTCCTCTGAAGACCTGTCCATATCACACCAGTGATGAGATGTACCAAGAACAACACCGTCATTGGCAACGCTGTTCGGGTGAGATAGATCTTCAACCCAAACGTTCTCATCTTCCAGGCGAGGAGCTTCTCCAACCACGCAACTTTAAGGAAAGATAGCTGAAGCTCACGATCGTTCAGATTGAGGATTACCTCTATGAGCTTGGTGAAAGGACTTGCCGCTCCACTGCCGCTGCGCTGGACATAAGCTAAGATTTGTCTTTCCAATCGTGGGAAACTTCCCAAGTCCGTGGTGGAAGATAAAGCTAGAATGAATTCCCAGAAAACCTTAGTATTTGATGATGGCTGTGAGATAGGAGGGCTTTTGTACAGTTTGTGGCGGTATGCGCAAAATCCTGGTAGCGGAAGAGTGATTGTGCGTTTATTTGGCTCTGGTTGAGCATCATATAGACCATTCCAGAGCTGCTTCAAAAAATAGTAGATGTTTTTAACGAGGAGCTGCAACATGAGGCATCTGCTATCGTACCGTGACTGCTTTGACTTGGTTGGGCCATTCTTCACTTCGACGGCTCCAAGACTGTTGACTCTGTGCGGGAAGTTTGTAATATGTCGCATGAAGGAAAGGCAGGCCATCGGTCGAATTCCACAAGCGAGTGGAAGCGTACAACTGATCGCATGGCCGTTCTCCATCATTCGATTGTGGTCTTGGTGCAGCCTGCGAAAGAACGCATCTGCACGTTTGGTTTTTTGACCTCTGTAATCTATATTACATGTTAGCGCGAAAGTGCTCGCAGAGAGCGGACTCGAGTCATCATATGTTTTGTTTTCATATATGGAGCGATAGTAATGACCCAAGGTATCAAAATAGCGACCACCTCCAAGAAAGATTTCATTCGTAGTAGCCTTTCGCTGACCGCGAAGTCCACACTCCAGCCACAGCAAGTACTTGGGAGCAGCATATACGGAGCGGGCTCTATGGCCGTAATTGGTCACGTCTTGAGTGTTGAATGTATTCGGTAGAAAATATGCATGACAATTGGCTGCTTTAGCGAATGCTGGATTGGGGGTGTACATCCATCCTGAGGGCATGGTTACCGAATGAGATCTGTTGAAGACGAAAGTGTCGTACCAGGCGTCTTCTTCAAGGAAATGTGGGGCCATGACAGTCCATCTCGGTAAAGGCATCGGTGCTCCAGAGTAGGGGCTCATTGATTCACCCATGATGTACACATGTAGTATGAAGTGAGGTCCATCTTTATACATCTCAATGAATTCTTTTGTTTCTCTAGATGTCTTGATTTCGGAAGCGTAAAGGACTCGGACTATCTCGATGCCGGCATTGTGCCCACTCTGGCTCGGACCCACCGAGACCAAGTGGTACTCATTTTTGAAGATGACGCCGAAGACGCTTACTGTCTGTTTCAAGTTCCAAGGGTATGTAAAGCTAAAAAGATGAGGAACAAAGAAATGGCGGTCTTCGGGTGTAGAAAGCAGTTGTCTAGTGGATTTGGGGTCTCGGAAAATCTGCTCGTAGAGTTCCCTCTGTCGTCGTGAGTCTTCTGGAGTTGTTAGAGGCGTGGTTCCATGCTCGATCGGAATAGACATTAGATCGTTTGTGTCAACAACTCCAGGTTTCCAGCTGTACCTGCACTGGAGGCTAGTATTCCTATGGTCAACGTCCGCTTTCAATTTTGCAATGATGTCGCCAGTAGAGTCAGCATAATCCTCGATGCTCTCAATGCTGTAGAATACATCTTTGAGCGGGAACAAGAGGCCCGTCACGCCATGGAGCGTAGTTCTATTGTTGATAGGAGCTGTTGAGGTAGGAAGTACTCCAAAAATGTTCAATCCAGTAGAGTTGTTGAATCCAACATATAGAGGTATATATCCAAGCCCGCCAGGAAATTCGATAATTTCATGGTAAATGATCTGAAGATTGAATGTCGACAGGACGTTGATAACAATTTCGCAGTAATTGACTGTAATGATGGAGTTGACTTTACATTTAGGCGAGTACCTAGCCTGATGGATCTGCGCTGGAATAGCATCCTTGACCTTGGACTTTCTGCCGTTGATCAGCCATTGCCGGGATGAACTGTACTCTACTCCTGGAAGTCTGATGCTGCCTAGTGGTTTCAATGTAGGATTCTTGAGATCCCAATGGTGTAGCATTGCAGCATCGTTTTCTACATAGAACATATGGGCATCGTCAGGGGAAATGAAAATATCTCTACTATTACGAGAGCTGTGAAGGCCAGCAAAATTCCAATTCAGCTTTGAATCTGAAGAAGTGATTAGGGCGGGACTGTTGCGTTCACCATCGTCATCAAAATCAGCAGTGTCGATCAGTAAGTGGATATTTCCGTGGGTTCGCAGTTGTGGTAGAAGCTTTGTGTTTCGAAGATGTCGACCGTCACCGAAACCAAAGGACAAAGCTCGGATGCAGGCGAAATGTCTGATGGAGTAAACTTCAACAACCTCCGCCTGACCATTCTTTCCAAACGGTGTTCCGCTCCTGGTATAAAAAAGGCATTCGCTGTCGTGTGATAGATCTGGGGCGTCCAATAGATATCGGTTGGCCATACCTGGCGGTGCTTTTCTCCAGGTGAAGCCATGCCTGTTGATGACGTAGGTACAGCATGTGCCGCCGATTGGCTTGTAGACGAGGATAACTGCTTCTCCATCTTCTGTAATGCCGCCGTGCATCGAGACATTATCATACGAGTAGACGGTTTGTGGAGGCGAAAATTCAGCATCGTTGGTATTGTGCGTCACTGACCATTTCTTTTGGATATCGTTATCGAGATGGTAAATATTGACGTCAATTGTCTTCTTCGAGGCGCTGGCTTCTACCGTGGCAATGTGAGAGCAGCCGGCTGAGATTAGGACACAGAGAGATATCTTTGAACCCTCTTTAATGAAATCAGTTGCTGCATTCACTTTGAAATGCGTTGACAAGTCCTGCGGAATACGTAATGATTGGCGGAAAAACCATTCCGTGCTAGTATCGAGAAGTGACAAAATTGGCAACGATAGAGTTGAAGCTTTTGCCATGTGCGAATCAAATAATTGCGATTAGTCTGCAATACTGGAGCACGTGCAAACATAGTCATTGCATTTGTAAAGTGCGCGACTCACTGTAGCGACAAGCTCACATAAGTAGTGGTGCCAAAGAAGAGTATGTCGCGAAATGCTGCGCCACCACCGAAGGGGCCTGTTGTTGCATCTTACTTGTGTATAGGCGGACTTCGCAACTCCAAGGTGGGATGCCTGCAGGATATTAGCGAGTCTTTCCTTACCCACCCCAAGACAATTCCCCAATCGATCGCAAGCTTGCTTAACATTTTTGCGAGCATGTGACTAAATAGCTTTCGGCGAAATTTGTGGCACACAGCCTTGCTGCACGTTCGCCAAATTATCGGAACTCTCCACCAGACATCTCAGATTTCGAGGACTCCGTATTGGTTGCACGTCTGACTTCTTATTGGCGAATTTTTGCCCGACAAATTGTATGGGGTACGGGCCCGAGATACACGGTTTCTCGAGATCATTTCGATTTTCATAGGGATGTGAACCCTTGCAACCTTGTAAAATGATATCAATATATAATCACGTTTCAGCGCTAGTGCTATATCAGGATTAGCGGACTTGGCGAAATACGGGCATCTGATTGGCCCTGATAAGCAGGAAAACAAATCGTTTTACGCTGTGTAGAAGAAGAAAATACCAAACAACATCGCTAGCCATGCTCAGAATACAACAAACAACCTATGCAACAGAAGCACCCGCCTTCTGGAAAAGCGATCTTGGACAAATACATGGGCATGAGATCAAGGACGGCCAGCCTCTGCAGCAGGTCCTGCTTGAAACGAATCAAGAGGTGGCGCCTCTCCCCCGACATTGGGATCAAGCCAATTAGCTGTCTGAGTGTGATGAGGACCACCATGAACAATATCCTCTCCCTCTCTACCAAAGTGGTTGTTGGTTACATCAAGAGGAGCAGCTTTGATAGTATCTGACTCAGACCTCCCAACCTCAGGATCTAATGAAGGCAGGGAAGACCCTCTGCGCCGAGACCCTTTCATCGCCGACATAGACGGCTGTGTTTGCGGCGGTGGCGGGCTCATCAGACTTGAGCTGGGCTTACTTTGAGAAGAGCTCCCATGCTCCGATTCCAATTGCCGAGATCTGACTTGCTCCAATGGTATCTGCTCCCGCGTGTATTCGGCAACAGTGTCTCCACTTATCGGCCTGCTCTTCGTGACTGGCTGGCTACCGCTTTCGCTTGGCGCTGAGAAGTTCACCATCGGTCTATTAGTATCTCTCTCTGGATCGAAAAGCTGTGTTTCATTCTCGTCGAAATCTTGTCCGGGGTTGGCGGTCTCATACTCGAGTGTCTTGATGAATTTGTAGAAGCCCGATGCTAGAAGTGATCCGAGAAATGGACCGATCCAGTAAATCCAATGATAGTCTTCAAACTTGTGAGCGATGATACAGGGGCCGAAGGATCTTGCTGGGTTTAGTGAACCACCCGTGTAGTACACTCCGCTGAGCTCAGCAATGAAGAGTGCTAGTCCAATTCCTACAGGAGCAATAAAAGTCCCTTTGTGTTTCTCAGCAGCAAGCATGAAAATAGCGAAGACTAGCTCAGCAGTCAAGAACATCTCGATGAACAATCCTTGGGTACGTGTAGTTCCCGCGTTGAGAGCTGTCCGGACGTTGAGTTTTCCTGGGAACAAGGCTGAAACCACAGCAGCTGAAGCAATACCGCCTATCAATTGAGCCACTATAACTAGACAGCCTCGGATTATGGGCACGGCACCAACAACCATCATGCCGACCGAAACCTGGAAAGATCAGCATAACCAAATGGATCGCACGTATGTTCTCGTCCTACTGCTGGGTTAAAGAGTCCTCCACTGATTCTGAAAAACACCCAAGCGTTAACTGCAAGTGAAAAGCCAAAGCACAGACTGATGTATAACAGCTGGGCAGGGTTGGAGCCTTGAGCTATGGTTGTAGACGAAGCACTTTGTGTTTGAGAGTTGGCGACTTGAGTACCGGTAAAGGCGAAGAAGAGAAACAGAAAGGTTCCGGCAAATTCGCCAGCCATGGCGATGAAGTGATTTCGGACGGCATCAGGGCTTGCAGTTCGCCTCAGTGCAGTCTCCAGAGCATAAGAACGAGGGACGACTTCACTTACAGGAAGCCAAGGAAGGGAGATCTGGTTCGCTTTGAAGCTGCCGCTCGGGCCCTCCTACCCGGGAAAACGAAACCTCCAGTAAGATGATGCGTGGAGTTGGAGAATTGATTCATGCTCTGTTGAAATCAAGGCTGTAGTCGTAGGATCAATGACGTCAACGAGAAACGAGTGTGCCTGCGCACCCGTGGTATTGAAAAATTGGAGAACGTTCAAGAGACAAGATAATATGTACAAAAGAAATCACGAAACGGTAATTTGACGGCAAAGCTAAGAGACACAAGAGTATGAAGGTCAGAAAAACCAAGGGATGAAGAAAAAATTGCGCCCCACCACGTAGCCCTACCACGACACGGGTCTATTAATAACCCCAACGCGTCAGTGGCTTTGATTGGGCATGATCGAACAATCAGGATGCTCGATCATGCAGAAAGGTCGAGAGCGCGAACGAGATATGCATTGTATGATCAGTGATAGGAGGTCACCTAGTTTGGCTGATAACCATGGTACCAGTGATGCTGCCGTGTTCAGATGACAAGCATCTTGTTTCATGCACAGATCGGAATCTGTTGTCACATTCGCTATCCACGAGCTAACCGCAGACTAATTGCCGGGTTCGAGGTCTCCAAGCTTGAAACATGTCAGTCGCGTGCTACATGGCTGATCGAGTTGGAAAAGGAAGGCATGACGATGACGAAATTTCTCCTCGGCATTCAAGATAAGCGAGCTCTTCAAGCCTAACTTGATGAGGTTACGACAATGATCACCGTGGTAGGGCCTTGGCGCTCCATGAGGTCCCCATATCGCGCTAATAACAGAAGGTGTAGATGTTGGGTCTCGTATTAATTTGAATCAAGCTGCTCATTATTTATTTTTCGCAAACTTCCCATTTTGGAAGGGACCAAAGTTGAGGTGATGGAGGATGGGAATTTGCAAGTGGTTGCAGCCACACGTGCCTGCCTGACAAGGTATATTTGGACACAGATGTAGCTAGCTTCAGGTATGCGTAGTTCTCTTTCAGCCTTGCGACAGAAATTTCTTCTTCTTTGAAGCCTTGCGTTTTGATTTTGGGCAATGACTTTCTTTGATCACAATGCCAGTCACCTTCGGCTCCGTTGGCGATATTATCACTCTGGGTCTACTCATCAGAGATGTCATCAAGTGTCTTGATGACACCCGCGGGTCTTCAGCTGAATACCAAGGGGTAGTCCGAGAGCTATGGAGCCTTGATCATGCCCTTCTCGAGGTTGAGCTGATACTGCTCTCGGGTCGACAGTCGACAGAGCTGGATGCACTGCAAAGTACCATGTTACGGATCACCCAGCAATGCGATACCTGCATCAGTGCATTCCGAGACCACGTCAAAAAGTACAGAGGAGCCCTAGGCATCAGCAGCTCGGGCAACCTGGTCGAAGCTGCCGCGCGCAAGCTCAGATGGGCAGTAACCGAAAAAGAGTATCTGCCGAGATTCCGAGCGGAAATCATTGCACATTATTTATCTCTAAACATGCTGGTGGCGTCGGCTAGCGTGTAAGTGACTGTTTTAATTGATTGCACTCAATAAAGGTCGCTTACTAGACTAGCAAATCGATACAAATCACGGATGAAAATATCCAACGCGGTCTCAAGAGGGTCAAGTTAGATCAAGACCAATCATCGGCGACACAACTAGCATTGCTCTCAGATGTAAAGGACAAGCTCGTTGAAAATCGTCAAGAGACTCAAATAGCAATATCGGAAGTTCGCTCGGTTCAGACTGGCATAATCTACCTACAAAGCCTTGGCGCTCAAGTGCTTGCGATGGTGAGAAACATCTGGAGTATCAACATCCTGACGTACAAGACCATACTAAGTCTACAATCGTGCTTGCCGACCCACTTGGACCGTTATTGGAGTCAAGAGCCCGTAACGCTTCGGGATGCGCTTGGCAGAGTTACTCCTGTTCATCTTGACTTCATCGAAACATGGGAGGTAGGTTTTCGTGGTTTTGTTTTCGTGCCCTTCCTTATATAATCAATGGACGAACATGAGGTACCTATTTCGAAGCGTACCGTGGCGATTATTCATATTGATTGTACGCTTATGTACGTTCGCTAGACGCTGATGTTGTATAGGCTTTTCTATCTGTTCTCGAAGTGCGTTTTCGGCAATTGCCAGGACACTCTAAGATCCAGAGACGAGAATATAGCCTTGAGACCTATCAATCAAATCAAGTCATCGACAACGCCACTGCATTCCGACGCTGGTTCTTGCCGGGCCAGATTATAGATATGAGCATGGTCTTTGATGGCCTTTCGGACCTGGTAGTATCTTGTCCTGGATGTGAATGCATGGTTAGCAAAAGTCATTATCGAACAGTGAGGTGGTGAGTCGCATTACCAAGTCAATGGACCTACTGTTCTGAAAACCAACAGCGAGAATTGTGGCTTGTGTTATCGATATATTGAGGTCGAACGAAAGATCAAGACCGCGACTGATAAAGGCTCCACAGCCCAGACCACGAGCAGTCCTTCTTCGACAAAAATGCTGCAAGAGACTTTCGATGACGAAGATAGACCGTCTGAATTCCGTCGAGTCCAAGTGAGATACTCAAAGCCATCATCGATTTCCCAGGCCAGTAAATCCGCACACATAACGGGCAGCTACCCCGTGGTTGTCCACGGGAATAGTTCTAGACGTGGTACACTCTACAGCATAGACGATGAGGTCTGGATATACAGGAGCGACACTGGCGATTGGCCCAATCCCGCCTTGACTCGCGGTCTATATTATTGCGAATGCGGTGGGGTCTTCACCAGCACAGACGTCTTGCAACGTCACTTATACACCAGTGGTCATATGATTCGACTTTTCCATCGGCAAGGCTGGAATTCTTCAGGTTACTATAGCGATTCGAGAAAGAGCAGTCGCTTCAACCCGGTAAAATCGAGGCTCACATCATCTTCAATTCCTATTCCAGCTGTCCTCGTGAAAAATCCGAGGACCCCACGAGCATGGACTTCCACATCCAGATATTCAGACTCTGACTCTGACTCATACAATCATCCCAAAGCCGGATCGCGCAATCCTTCCACCTCGAAGCGGTATTGGAATCATTGGTGATACTTGTAATGAGAGGGATACGAAGTAATGGATGCTCCTTAAAGCGAAGTCAAGATGAGTATTTCCGATCAAAGGGTAAAGATTACCCAAGTCAGATAGGTCTCAAACATATATGTCGCCTTACATCATGTCAAAGCTTGGCCGTAGAAAGCAAAATCGAGATCGCCTGACGGATCGCATTAGAGTAGCAGATACAAATATATAGTAGGAGACGACGTTTAGTATATTATCAGCTTTACGTAAGGTGGTCCCATATAACTTAATTGAAAAATTGAGCAACAATTATTTGTAACAGGCCCTTCTGTGAACTGAGCTCATGCCATTCTTCCCGCCTGAAAAAGCGTGTGAAAAATGATATGCAGCTTCGGAGCGAAAACCAGGGTCGAACGGCATCACAAATGCCCGATATCTGCGAACGCCTTTTGATGGAAGGTTTATCTGCCCAGGTTGATGGTAACCTTTCGAAGCAGTATGGACCCGATAAAATCTCGCTAGATACGCAGAAGCGAATTCGCGAGTCGTGGAGAAAAAGAAACGAAACTTCCCAAGATGCGGAGCTCCGAATCCTGGTCGGGTAACAAGCAGAACCTCCAACTACAGAATTTGTCCGGCAAATTACGACACAGAAGCGAGCTATAAGCGCAATCAGGCTGGAACTGTACGAATGAGCATAGTGAAAATACAGGAAGGCGTTCAAAAAAAACTACATACGGTATGCGAAGACAAATGGTACGCCAGCTGTTATTCCGAGGTGATGTTGTTAGAAAGGACGATAGAACAGTGATCCGAGTATCAGTAGCTGTTCCAGATCTCCAGCTGTTGGATATGGGCAGTTGAAAGTATGATATCTTTTGGGCGGAGTGCCTCGAAATCTTTGACGGGTAACAGGATTTAGTATGGAAGCCTGAATTAGTGGATAGCAAAATATGACTGATTGTAAGAGGCGGCATGTATAGAGAGAGAGCTGAGTTTATATTCAATCTTCACAATGAAGAGGAAGCATGGTGCAGTGTAGTAGATTGGATCATCCTGAAAATCCTCAATTCTGCGTAGCAACCCTTTATTTGCCGATCTTAGCGAGAATTTGAACACATCGCAAGACCTGCATACGCAGTTTGTGCCAGTTATATATGTTGGTCAGATAATACCTCTCTATTATTCTTTTTCATCCTGTGACCTTGACTTGACATCTCTGTCCTCACTTGACGGGGTGCGAAGGCATTCGTCAGGCGTTTATGCTGATTGAATGATTTTCAGGGAGAGGAAGGCTAAGAAACTGTTGGTAGTGAATTACTGATTAACCTGCAAGCTCAAGTTACTTGGTCCTTAAGCTTCCTGATCTGAATCTATCAAACAGGATTCTTGGCTCCTAACCTTGTTGATCTTTTTGCATGTTCAGCGTAGGAACCAGAGCGGACATGTCTTCTTGACGCCTGAAACCATTTTTTCGGACCACCCTGGGCCTATCACGGTCGTTAAGTCCCTTAAAATCCATCCATCCTATGGAGTACACACTCTCTAAGGACAGCTGACTCCTTCAAGGTTCTCCTCTGAAGGTTTTTGACATGGACAGAGCGAGGCGCAATCCTGCTTTCGCAAGCAAGAGCCATCTTAACCGGAAACTGGAAGTTATATGGACACGCAATGCAGCTACGTCCGGACGGCGAAAGCTCTAATCCGTGACATTACAGGGACTTTCGCCAGAATTTCAAAATCGAGTAAGCAGAATGTAGCACGTCATTTCTATTCCATTCGTCATAGAAACATCTATATTCCTAATCCAAAATGGCATCTTGGTAGGTAGAGATATTCTTACTATCCTCAGATGCCACGTAGAAAAGCACGACCTTCTTGGCTACCTGCGTCGCGGTCAGGAACGTAGTCTTTGCTGCTTTCTTGGCCGGGCCAACAGCCTGAGAATCCCCCCAATTCCCATTCTCATCCCGAACGACTCGTTGTAGTAATGGTTGCTTGCTCGCGAAGTAGTACAAGTACAACTTAACTCCACTCTAAGATTTAACAGGAACCAGGGCAATACCAGTAGAGCCTTAAGAATCATTGGTATTGAGAATCGGAGCGTCTGTACCGTTGCTAGAGGTATCGATGATACGAAGAGTGTCGGGATTTTGGTAGACAACCAGTCGCTTCTTAGACTTCAGATCGTATGCTGCAGCGAGGTTGTAGTTAAGGGTGTTTTGACTCCAGCTAAAAATAGGATACCAGACTGGAATTGATATAGCATATATGAGGTTTCAGTACGCCAGCCCAGATGCTGAGAAATCCAACCCAATTGAAGTATAGCGATAAGTAACATGCAGTAGAAGTAAAGCAAGTCTTGAAACGTGATCATCGTTACACCGTTTCCTTCACGGTGCCGTTGTCCAAGAGCTACAGCATACATGGGTATAAGAGCACCATCCACTTGATACCATAAGTTCCCAGCCCATCCAAATCATAACGACCAACAACATGCAAACAAAAACAAAGCCGTTTCCATCAATCATAAAAATCGTTACATCGTTTTCATCAAATCCGTACTCCGGTCCAAAAGTATCTTAACCTGTTCCCTCAACTTCCGCATCTCTTCGTCCCTCGCACGCATTTGTTCCTGCAAAAGGTCTTTGGCTTGACGATCCCTCTCCACCTGCTCTTCTAGTCGATTCTTATCTTCTTGATCTCTCTTAACTTGCTCTTCCAAGCGATCCTTGTCTTGCTGCAATTGAACGCTCAGGGGAAGAGCAGGGCGTTTGAAGACAGAGTCGTCCTGTGAGGAAGGTATACTAGGTGGAATGCCTTCTTGCTGGACGACGTCGTCGTCATCAGTGATCGACGTGGAGGGCTCGGGTAGCTGAGCTACAGCGGAGCGGATCCGTTTGAGATGTTTAGGTGTAAAGTTGGTGTAGACTGAACGGACGAAATGGTAGAATTTCCATCGCTCGTTGCCGCGGCAAAACGAAAGGTTTAGGGAGTAGAGAGGATGGCGGCAGAACGACGTCTTATCGCCCTCGATCACTGCATAGTGGCCGTAGAGCTGCACGATTGAATGGTCGTGCGAAATGGAGAATACCAGGATTTGCCGATTCAGCTCTTTGACGGGGATAGAAGTCTCCCCGTCTTCTCCAATGACGGCGGGGAGCGCTTTGTAGAGCTGGACAATGGCATTGACGGCAACGCTGGAGCTATGCATGTTCTGGCGATCTGCACGACTGAGTGCTTGGTCGCCACACTTGACATCGCCCATCAAGAATGGGAAGTACATGTTCTCTGTGAAGAGGGTGGACCGGTTTGGAGCAGTGTAGACCCTGAGTTTCTCCAGCTCTTCCTCGTTGAATGCGGTTGAGTTCAGTCCTACAGAACGGTCTGGCTTGGGTCGTGGGCCTGCCAAACTGGTGCATTTGATCCATTCGACGTCCAGCTCCTCGATTAGGTGCGATAAGCCAGGATATCCGAGAATGTCGAGGTGCTCGACGGATGGTATGATGATGGGCGTCAGATCTCGAAGTACCCTGACTTCATTCCGAGCGCGAAGTCGTCTCAAAAGTTTAGGAAATGTAGTATCACTGTAGAGAGCGTCGACAGTAAGGACAGGAAGGTTGTGGTGACTATTCAGGAGACTGTCACAAAGCTTCTGTGAATCTCCGGTGATACGGGGATCATCGGTATCCATGATGATATTGGCGCTGGTGAGGACATTCTCGTACGCAGGAGTATACGCGCGGGGATTGATGCCATCCTTAACGCTTTGGGTATAGCTTGTAGAGCGAGACCGAGATCTCTTCTTTGCAACCGTCTCGCTCATCTTGAACCCTTTGTTGTGAAAATCTTGCGGCCAGATCCCCTGGGTGACCCAGTGTGCTACCGGATTGTAAGGTTCCTCTGCTTGAACCTCTGTGGATAGGCACTCTTTGAGGGCTTCAGCGGGCGGGGACACGCGTATCCACTTATGAGTGGTCTCGTCGTCGTCTTCAGTGATGACCTCACACTTTGCGTCTGGCGAGTGATGGTCTGGGGATTTGGAGATTGGCGAGCGAGGTTCACGATCGGGTTGTCGCTTTCGCTTCTTTGATGGCGGCGTGTGAACCTATCGGGTGGCAGTGATTAGTCTCCATTTCTTCGAAGAAAGATGCATACTAACCTCTGTCTTAAGGATTGCGCTTGCTGACGGCGAGGGTAGGGTGCAGTGTGGTTCACCGTTTAGGACGGCAGGGACCGGGCTTGCAGGCGGGCCTTGGACTTGATTCATGGTGCATGTGAGGAGATAATGAGGGATATATGTTTCTGCTCTTGGGATGTGTGCTGTCTGGAGCACCGGTCATGCGATGCATGCAAAAACCCAGCGTGCAACGACTTCGACGTGTTGGAATTGTGTATGATTGAAGAGTTGAGACGAGGGGTAAAAGTAGCAGGATCTAGCGCGCTGTTGTCGGCGCTTCGGCCGCCACTCATTTGCCGAGAAACAATCTAAGCGCTGCAGCCACACATCTTGTTACGCACTCATGCGAGTTTCCGGACTAAGCCCTCACTCCTGCTGCCGATCAAACACCCACCCACAGGCAGCAACCCCTCCAATCGTCCATATCCAAACAGCTAGAATTTGGAGCATCGACTGATACCCGGTCATTGTTTTACCGCTCCTTCCAGTGGCATCGCCAAGTAATAACCACAGGTGTACCCGCTATCTTTGCAAGTACCCACAAACAAAGTATGCTTTGGTATTGTAGTATCTCCGATGGTGATTCCATATACATTTGAATAGGTAGAGATGTGTTCATGAAAACATCCTGTCCTTCACGTGTATCTTCCCTATCCCAAATCAGCGAAAACAAAGCCCTAGCCCAACATGTCCTCAAAAGAGCCATCTATATCTCCCCCCTCCCCCTCACAATCCTACAGTCTATCCCTTCCCCTCCCCCACCATCCGCAAAAACTCCTCCCTCTTCCCCCTCAACAACTCCACGATCCTAGCATTCCTACTACGGAAAGCCGGTGCCATCTGGATCAATAAATCATAAATCCCCAAACACCCATACTTTTCATCCTGAGCCAGGGTTCGCACATCAATATTTTCAATGATGGCTCGTAAGCGCTGAAGAAGTCCTAAGAATTTCTGTAGCTGTGTCGTGAAAGCCTCTTCGCTGGGTTTTTCTGGGTTGGAGGAGGCGAAGGATGTGGCGGTGGCTTTGCAGTGGGCGTGGAGGATGGAGATTTGGTTTGAGGAGGTGGTGGTTGTATCATTTGCACTTGCGGCGACGAGCGGACTAGGCTGTTCTGTTTCTCCCGTTGAGTGAGCCGGCTTCTTAGCATGCGTTGCATCATCCTCTTGTGACCTGGAGGATGCTCCTGGAGACTCTGGATATTCCTCAATATCAGATGGGCCAAGCGCAGATGCTGCCGAGCGGTTACTTCTGACAGAGGGAGCAGCGGAATCTGCGTATTCTTCGTGAATGTCTGCCACACAGCTTTGGAACCATGACCAGGTATCGTCATTTTCGCAAAGGTCGCGGTACGGGATGTCGAATCTAGTAGCGATCAAGGCTGCATTTTGCACGAAAGGMTCTATGGAGCGCCGATATTTCTCGGGGTCGTGCACGTAGGACGCGTGACACAAGAGCAAGATTTGCCTCAACCAGCGTAGCCGACCACTATGTTCGGCTCGCTGCTGTATACATTCAACCCAGAGTGGATGAATTACTAAAGGGCCTGGGACGACTGGCCGAACGCCTATTGAGACACGCTCGAGCTCTAGTAAGTACTCATTCTGACCATGCAGACCTTGGGCGAACAGGTCATAGTCTGGCAACTCCGATCGTAGCTCCTTCAGCCATGGCCGGTCGATAGCGAAGAAATCCCGAGGGTGGAGGGATACACTGCTATTGGAAAGAAATGCCATGGCATCCGAGAGCTTCATGACTGCTTCTTTGTGGTTCCGCATCCTGTCAAGGGAAGTTGTAAATGTCTCCATAATGGAGAGTCCTAAGCGTGGTTTGTACTCGAGAAATCGTTTCCTTGCCTGCCAGTTGGAGCCACTGAAAGCCTCTATGAACGCGGCAGCTGGCTCGTTGGACGTTTGGGATAGAACATTAAGGATGTAAGTGATTGCCCGGCAAGCTCCTAGGGCATGCCCACTGACAATATTTGCGATAGATTCCAGCTCGAACTCTGAAATGGCATAATTGGACACTCTAGCACCTGTCCTCTGCAAAGTCGTATTCATTAGCGAAGCCATCTCATCAATCTCCATATCGGGAATGTGGTACGCTTTCCCATGTCTGTCCAAGGTTTCCATGATGGTCGGGTCTCTTGCGGAATAGAGGATAACCTGAGCTTGGGAGGGAAGAGCACTCGCAATAATATCTTCGTCGCCAAGACCGTCAAGGTCATCAACGATGAAGACGCTGGGCTGATTATCCTTGTGTGCGAGCCAAGTCTTGAAAGCCTGGATACGTTCGTCTCGATTGTAGCTCCGCCAGATTGAAGCAAGATCAGCGTTCGTGAAGCGAATAGACAAGAGCTCGTGACCAATAGATATAGCTATCTGAAGCAGTGCATTGTCCAAAGATTGTGCGTCGTGAGCTTTCAAAGAGAATATGTTTGTTATATTCTGCAGTCGAAATGCTATTTCCAGCAAGATTTCGGTCTTTCTAGGTTCAGGATCAGCGCCGGAGATTGAAACAGAGATTCACTCCATTGATGTCTCAAGAGGACTTGTTCTGGTCCGACTCAGACAGGGATGTTCAGATGAATGACTCAGACTCACCCGACACCGCCCATCCCTGTTAAGGCGATCATTCGAGGTTGCTGCTCAGTTTTCCGAAGTGATTCGATTATATCTTCAAGAGTCTCCGAGCGGCCAACTAGCTGGCTTGAGGTACGCAAATTACCCCCTTCATACCATTTCGAGTCCTCATTCAAAGGATATCGAGGAGCGACAACGGGAGGCTGTCCTGGAATCTTTTACTGCCATACCAGACAAACCTGCAATCAGTATACGCAATTTGATCAAAATCTAGTTTCTTGAAAGATCAGCGTACATTATGCGCAGTCATCCCATCGACCTCGTCATCGGTGCCTCCGGTAAGCAGAGCTGTTACCTTTCTCAAGCGACCTAGAATGTTCAAATAAGCTGGAGAAAACGGCGTATCGAATTTGCAGATCTGGTGATGGTCGACATTGAGGATCTTGTCAGCTTTGTGACCATGGAACCCTGCTGATGCTTGTGTCACGATCTGGCATGATATTAGACAGGCACAGGCTAGCCCGATTCATTTCATGACCTACTTGCTGATATGTTCCTGCCACAGAAGTCCTGTTCCCTTCGCAAAAACAATGGAAAGGGGTTACTTTCGGCATGCTACTGAAGGCTTCGTCACTGTCGACTGAAGATGGATTAAAGGACCTCAACTCATCCACAATAGCATGAGATCTGACACCCAATGTCATCTCGCTGAGGTTCATGAGAAATTGATTCCAATCTGCTTTCGTGGTTCCGGAATGAGGCGTGCTGAGGAATACCAAGCCACATTGTCCCAATGCGATACCATCGTAATTCTTTGGAAAGTGATGGAGACGGATCATGGCTTCTCTAGCTACAAGTCCTCCCTGAAGCGATCAGTCGAAAATATGGTGTCTACTAAGTCTCAGCTTACAAGAGAATGGCAGATAAAAAGAATTGGTCGTTTCTGTTCGCTATCCGCTGTGCGTACATGTCCGATCTGGCGTAGCAATTCATCGGCCCAGTCTTTGATGCGATCATTGCTTTTCTTGTTGATAAGGGTTGAATCATATCCATATGTCATGACTCTAGCTCGGCCGAATGGAGAATTGTTGGGTAGAATGTCGCGAAGCCACATCTTCTTCTCGCTCATCCAAGTGTCGAAGGCATTGCCTCCAAGACCATGGACTGCACAGACACTGCAAGCGCTGTTAGCAAGATGCATAGCGTGCAAAATCGATGTCAATATCGATCTGTGTGTAGAGGAGGGAAAACCAAATCCTACTCGAGATTAACGTTTTCCCCACACTTCAACACCGTGAGACCGATAAAATCTGAGTCTGGCTCCCATTCAGAGATCCGCTTCACAGATTTAAGAGCCGCCTCTTTGTCTTGCTCCGAGCTACAGGTGATAGTGCTGACCAGGTATTCGTTCTGTACAGCTAGGAAATAGGCTGGGCTTTCGATCAACGATTGTCCTCCCGAAGCGGATGTCTGAAATGATGAGAAAATAGATTTATGCTTTGATTTGGTAGGAGTCTCCACAATCTCTTTCATCCGATCTACAGTGACTCCGAGGGGTAGCCCGCGAACACGTACTGTCTTCTTACTGACTGTGGGTGACATAGCGATATCGACAACTACGCTCCTCGGTAGATGGTAATAAGGACGCTGGATCATGCGGAGACGTACGCAAATCAATGACTGAAAGTGGGGTAATGTTTCTTTCCCATTGGTGAGGGTGTGATGGTCTTGCAGGTGATTGGGCAGCCTTGCAGGACAAGTCGCTGACAAGGCTGGATGAGGCGCTTGGATAGCCGGATTAATTGGTCCGAGAACATTATGTACCAGCTAAGCTTCACACACATTAGTCCGAAGTCTATGAGTACATTGAAAAGGCTGATCTGTCGAACTTTGCCATGGCCACATAGCAAATGACATTGACCCTAATAGACCTTTTCATTGTCTCGAAGATAGCCTGATGATTTTTGTCCAGACGACAGGCCGGCAGTAAGTAGGGTTTGCTCTCTATGGCTGATAGCAGTTATCCCTTGCTCGGGCTGAACTTGTGTAATGCTGAGGGCCTTGAGTACCATGGCTCGAAACTGTAAGTGTACCAGTGACTCATGAAACAGTACTGCTCTGATTGAAGAAGGTTTTTGCAGTGGAATGGAAAGGAATTGGGTCAAAATGTCAGTATGCTGTGTTTAGCGCTGGCAGTCTGCAGCGACGACTGGGTGCCCGCGTTGCTCTTCACTCGACCCTTTTGGCCGCTTAGGCGTTGGAGTATTGATGGAGAAATCGAAATTGTCGGTCCACCATCCGCGGATGAGCTGCCGCAGTGGTCGCGTCACTTATTTAGGGCCAAAGCAAAGGAGGGCCATCGGTATTTCGATGATGTCGATCAGCCCGAATATTCATCATCACGGGAACATTCAGTGAGTTGCTGTGCCCACTACGAGCTGCGACCATCTCCAGAAGTTGAAGAACTATCCTCAGAGGGCATTATTCTGTTGAAATCGGCTGAAGAGGGTCTTTTCCTGGCCATGGTGGAAGCCAGAAAAGAGGAAGTCCTGGACAAGTTGTCCCCGCAACAGCATGTTCAACTTTGGGTCGACTTGCTCCAGCTAACAATCTACACATACCCGGATCCATACGCTGAGGGTTTTGATTTTCAAGTGAGGAATAGCTGTAAGAAACTAATTACATCGACGATCTTACCATTTCTCTCTGTTGTGGACCGGGAACATTTGCAAGCTCTTACGCCGAAGTAAGTCCGAGTCACGTGAGACTTGGCTACGGTCGCCCTGACATTGATTGCCGCAGTAATCTCCGGCGTTTGGTGCATTTCCTTCTCTATCGCTTAGTCGTGGAAGATCAGTGCTCAGATCCGTGGATATATCTGAAAAGCAGTATCTTAGAAGAGCTCAAACTCGATCGAAGGCTTGGACGGGATTCTCGTCATGGAATTGAAATCCTGCAATGGCGGGAGTCACTGGCTCGTGAAACCGTCGATCAATCGAACAGTCGAAAGCTCAAGAGTGCAGCGCGAAGATGGCTTGCTACTCCTCGACTACGTGCAATGATCACAGCGATAATGAAGTCGTATTCGTGCTCAAATGGCAAACAGTCAATCGAGAGCCATGAGACGGTGTTGCATGCACTGCAAAATACAAGCTACTCATTCTCGACGTTCGAGAGGTGTGCAGACATGCTGAATGCCTCATCCGAGACCGACAATGTTCTCACAAAGCTTAGGGCAAGAGATTGCGATGTCTACGTATGCTTTGCGATGGCTACTGAGCTGACAACGCCCCAGCGTTTTGCAGAAGCGCGTGTGCTATTACACAGCGTTGTCGGCCAACTGGATGACCCACCTGGCCGTCGTCAATGTTTATTCCTTCCGGCTGTGATTGAACTCGTTAAATGCTGCAATCTGTTGAACACAGAATCGGAAGGCGAAGCAATCGCCTCCAGGATATTGGCCTATGACGAAGAATCCTGGGATCCAGCGGACTTGTCCAATCTGAGAATAGTCCTGGCTGACTCTTTGATCGGCCAAAAGAAATACACGAACGCAGAAGAGGTAATTATCGATCTTGCACACAATCTCCGAGTGTCATCTTATATTCGTACCATTGCCAAACTTCGCTTAAATAAAATCAGACGGCGAAAAGGCACGTTAAAAAGCCTGGCATACTTTGAAAATCCGGGCGAGCTATCCACTAATACTCTCAACACGAATTTTGCAGCTGCTATCAGAGAAGAGTACTGCAACGAGTTATCAGCAACCCTGAGCCACTCAGACGTCGTACAAGCGCTTCTAGCGACCTCGGACGACTCCGTCAAAGCTGTTCAGGACCTTCTCCTTCAGTCAATTTCCCTTGAGAACTATGGGCCATTAGCACAAATCGGCGTACGCTGGGATGATGTACTCGGAGAGAATCATATCAGTAAAATAAGGCAGAGCTTAGAGTACATTTCACAGAGGTACCCCACTGTCTTCTCACATGAGTTCCAACATGTCCTTGATAGCCTACTAGGAAACAGCACGGACAAACTACATATCCAGGCGGCGAGGATTCGCCGAAGATGCTTCACGGTGAAGCTCTGCCTCCTCCGCTAGATGCCCAACAAGCTTCAAGTGAGACTTCACTATGACTAGCTCTAATATACGAAGAATCATCTGCTAACATTCGATCGCTCGATTTCACAGAGCAAGAATCAGAGGGACCTCAAGACAAGGAGCGAGAGATTGCCCTTGATGGAGACAGATTGCCTCGATCCCCTGTAAAGGACGATTTTCCCCGCGATATGCAAGTTGACATCTTTCCGTCAGAAATGGAAGTCAAACATGCAGTAGTCCTATTCCATCCGCCAAGTGACTTGGCAGAATCGATTGAACGGTGGGCCCGAGAAATCGGTAATCGTTACCCTGAGGCAACCATCATTGCAATGCGAGGCTTCAACCCAATGAAAACCATCGACGGTATAGACCACTCAAGCTTTGAGTTGTTCGTATCAATGGCCGAAGATTACTTAGCAAGCCTCATCAATTCAGTCCTCATCTCTACATGTGGCTTTCCTCCCCGGGATATCTATCTTCTAGGATACGGCCAGGGAGGCACAATCACCCTGACCATGGCAGCGATCTGTCCGGATGTCGAGCTCGGTGGAGTCGTGTCAATTGAGGGATCAGCCCCTTTAGGAGCTCTGACTGCCTTAGAAACACTCCCATCGATATCGGCTCCTTTAGGATCAAGTTCGAAGAAAAGAATATCGCCCAATAAAATTCGAACACCGGCGTTGTTGATCAGAGGTAGATCTAGAGTTCTTGACTCTCTTGCTATTGCCAAGATTGAAAGTAATTTTGATACGATTGAAACGTGCATCTCAGACACTATTAATCGTGCTACACCACATGACAGCAAGACAAAGGAAGCACTATATGACTTCCTCGGCCATCGTTTGGGGCGGGAAGAATGGAACAGACCAGCTGTCCTCACTTTCGGTAATTATCTACTTCTACACTGAATCTTAAGACCGACTGACTTCGATCAAGATAGTGGAGGTTTTAGGAGCTATGGCAGTCTTCTTATCCTTCAAGCATTGATGGAGAAAATGCGAGACGAAGAACAACGACTCGATGCTCTCGAGAAAGACAAGTTTACATCAAACCCGAGGCTTACGTCTTCTCCTTACGCGTCCGCAGATGATGACTTCCATGGGCTTTCCTCGGGAACAGGGCGTGAACCAACCACCTCTGAACAACATGATAGGTCGTCGCTGTACTCTCCCTGTCAATATTTCGATTACATCACAGGTACCGGCTCCGGAGGCCTATTAGCTATCATGCTTTCGCGTCTCCGGATGTCTGTAGAGGAATCTTTGACCGAGTATGCAATACTTTGCCAAAAAGTCTTTGGTTTCTCACGTCCCTTCTCCTCGGCGCTGGCTCCATTGACGAGATTTAATTATAAGGTTCTTGAAATTGCTCTCCACGGTACGGTCTCACGAATGGCGCAGGATCTTGGAGACGGGGAACAGAGCTTTCGATCGGACGAGGACTTATGTAAAACGAAAGTTTGGGTTGCTGCAGAGTCCGAAGCAAAACCGTTCATATTTAGCAGCTATGGTGCATCTCTGCTGAAAGAATCTGTGAGGAACGCTAGACATGATATTGGTGGATGGGCTCATCCAACTCAAGAAGTTCATACCTGGCAAGTCGCCCAAGCATCTCTCACGATTCCAGGTTATTTTCCTCCGATCAATATCAAAATAGGAGATGTCATAGTGGTAGACACAGGGTTTCTCAGCGGTGACATAATTAAAATTGACTTCGAGGAACGTACCTACCGCGATATCTGTGAGAGCGATAAAGACTCGCCTTCGCGAATGGGACCTTTTACAAGTATTGGAGCTAGAAAATCTCAGCATAGGGCACCCTCTCTTAGACAATTAGCTGATCTCATGCGTCTTTCCGCGCCTCAACGTGGAAACAAGATCATGGCAGCACTATCCGTCCGAGACCAATTTCCCTACCACGCCTTCGATGGCGGCGAACAGCTACATGATAAAAAATTCGACCAATGGGAAAAGAGAGCATTTGCTTCTGAGGATAACATACCTGAAACGACCGCAATCAACAAGGCAGTAGAATCATACCTAGCAACTCCTTATGTACAGCGAGATCTCGAAGAATGCGCCAAAAACCTCGTCAAGCGTCGTCGACTTCGAGCCAGAGATGCTTCAGCTTGGGATCGATATGCATTCGCGTCTTTCTACCAGTGTTCCTACCAAGGCTGCCCCGTACCACAAGAGCGGTTCAAGAGGGTAGAGCATTTCAAAGAACATGTGATGGAAATACATTCTGCCGCGCTAGCGAGAAAACCCCTCGAGCAGGCTTTGAAGGAATGCCGACGGTGTTGGACAGATCCAAAACCCGAGCCACCAGTCCCACATCCCTATGGTCGAGAATTTCCATCAAGGACCAAATTTGAGCCTGAACTTACTAGATGAGGTTACAATGAATTTCACATAGCCTGTTTACAGAAAAAGCATAGTCTATTATCCAGGTGCTAGCATATGAAATCAAGAATTCAGGCTTCGTCCCTTCCTCTTCGAGACAGATGGTAATGCACTAGCTGCTCTAATCCACTCCCACATACTGTTTCAATGCAGGTTTTGTAGTGAATATGTCAATCCGCCATTCCACCATAAATTGCAGACTGGATACTCCGAATAACTTGCTTAAGCATACAAGGTCTCTGCTAAAAATATCTTTCCCTTCTCTCTTCTACTCATCTCCTTTCTTTCACCCTTCCTCTCTCATCCATCTCAACCCTCGTTTATAAGACCTTCCCTTTTTCCTCCCTCCTACCTACTCCTCACCCTTATCCCCACGGCGCATCTACCACGCAACAATCATTCATTTCCGAGATACCTCTGCATCCGGTAGCTCTCCTCCTATGAACGTTGACCCCAATCTTATCTATTTTCGCCCTCACTCCTCTAATCCATCATTCTAGCCTTGTTGCTAACCATGTTTCCTTTTTTTCTCCCTTTTTTTTGGATACCTCGTATCTCCTCCTTTCCATTCCATTATCCTCTATATATTCACTAACCATTCTGAAGTGATCTTGGTACTATTTCTCCTCCCGTTTTCGACCAAAGATATTCAATATATGTGCCTCCATTCCGCCCTCCACCTCCACCCCCCCAATCCCTTCCAAATAAACAGAGAAAAACAATGGACAACACTAGAGAACCAACTCAAGCCATAACTCATCCCTTCGCAAAATGTCGTTCAGCAAGGAAGTCATCAAATCACTACAACAACCTTTTAATTCTACCAATGTTTTGACTATCCAAGAGGATCAACAGGCGAAATCTGCATTTCACATTCCCCTTAACTCTTCCCACCATCCGCCCATTCCTCAAAACCTCCCCTTACCCATCCCCAACCACCTCAGATCCTCCAATTCCCTCCTCAAACACCCCAAAGCATCGAAAAGTCCCAGAAAGAGATAATCATTCCCAAATGCAAACCCCAAGCAAAACGCGCTAAACATAATCATAATCCTCCAACTCATCAAAAGCATTCCTCAAATCCTATCCTCAGATCATTCAAACAAAAAAACCCGAACAAGTACCGCCTGCGAAAAGATCAGCACCGCGCAAATCCCTAATTCAGATAATCAATTTCCTACATGCATATACTAACTACAGAAACAGAAATCACCCAGTTTACTATCCCCGAGAATTTTGATTGGATGCAAAATACATAAAATGGGAATGGAAAAGGAAGGGAGATGGAGGGGAAATGAAGCTGCAGAGAAGCATCCACCGTGAATCTAATCCATAATCGCACGTGCGAAAAGAAAAGGCACGAGTTCCTTATGCCTGTAGACAAAAATGTTTTTGCCCTCGCTCCAATACATCAAATTTAGCTTCTCCATCTTTCTATAGCGGCGGCAGAAGCGGAGCTTGGCTGTCGCTTAGACTGCGTCCAAGGAGCCCTCCACTGTCTCGGATAAAAACTATTCATAAAGCCTAGCAAATCCACGTAGTAAAATTGACAGTAATTGACATGGGAATCTTATGAGCGAAGTCCTATTTCAGAGTTTCATTTCCTTTCAAAATTCCCCTTCGTAATCAGATCTGAGATCCTACCTTCTCCTCCTTTGCCCCTCGCCCATTCCCATTTCCCAGTCCTTAAGGACCAAAGAAGCGCCTGATCTCCGCCTTCACATCCACCACCCATCCTTCCTTCACCTCCTTAACCTCAAGCCGTCCACCCCCACCCTCACTTCCATGATACCTTACCTCCCAGCATCCCTCCCCATCTCCCACCACATCACCCCCTCCCCTCACAATCGTCAAAATATCCCTAACAACCTTCGAATACCCCTCCAACACCTTTCCATTATCCCCTTCCCATTGTCCCAACTCATCCCTCAAATCCCGAACCCTCACATCCTCAGCTGAAAACTTAGCCTGCTGATGAAAAATCCCATCCTTGGTGTATCCCGTGTTGCGGTAATAAGCTTCGATGAAATACGATGTTTGCGAGATGTAGAGGTCTGGGAGCTTTGAAGCAATGTTGAAGGGGGCCTTGCTGTGTTTAGATCGAGTGATGAGTTCGAGGAGGGTATTGTGGGGGGTTAAGTCTTTGCTGGAGCTGGAGATGATATTGAGGTTTCCAGTAATGGGGCTGTCAGGGGTGTGTGTGTTTACCCATGCAAGAAGTCCGGCTTGGAGGAGGTGTTTGCCTTTGCTTTTTGTCGAAGTATCATCAGTCTTGACGGCACCTGCACTCGGTTTGTGTGTCTCGTAACTCGTATCCTTTGGCCCAGTATGCTGTCTTTCTTCCCCTCTCATGTTTGATTTTTCCGCGGGGGAAGAAAGACTGGGGAAACATCCATCCACGCCAGACCTGACTAGAAACTTCAACCCTCCAAGTTCATACTGCGAGATGCGATAATGCGAGTGAGCCCCCTTCGCATCGTCATCAGTCCGCAAATACTGATGTTCAAACCCCTCACGATATCCATGGAATTTATTCCCTTCGTACTCATCCCTCGTACGCTTTTCCATGCGGTGAAAAACCACCGTCTTCCTATCGCCCACACCACCGAAGACCGAAACGCCGAAGCGGAAATCTTTCAGTCCAGGCTCATTGGCAGCGAAGGCGTAGAGTTTTCGGAGGGGGGATCGATCACTGATGATATCCATAGCATCGAAAGGGTAGACACCCTTATGAAGATGAAGCACAGAAGCGAAAAGTGGGGTGAGTGGTGATTTGGGATAGCGATCTGCATGTTGGTCTATGTAGCGGAATCCCATATCTGGATCCAATGGCTGAGGATCAACTGGTGGTGACCATAGCGGGGGACGGCCTAGATGATTCCCGAGAATGATTCAAATCAGCATCTTGATAAAGATTTGGTATTGAAATGAGCGAAAGGGGGTAGGTATAGATATTGGCTTTGATACGGCGTTATGATTAGGACTCAAGAAATGCGTACCTGGTACCATTATCGATGCTTGTTTTTCATCACCGCGAATATCATCGATCCAATTGTAAGATGCAACGGGAGTGAAGCCCGTAATAATAGGATGGTCATGCGCGTTGTCATCGTTGCCACTGCTGGGTCGAGGGATGCTTTTGACGCTCATATTTGGGGCTACTCGCAGAGACAGGAGGGGAGTGGAGGAGAGTAGAGAAAAAAAGAAGGATGATCAGAGGAGGAGAAGATGGATCAATTTAAGCGGTGAATTTTGGGTTACGGGAATATGCAGCAAAAGGTGGTTAGGCAATCAAGGTAGCAAACATCTTGCCTCTGTCGGAATAATGGGCTTCAAGCGTCTGTAGCTTTATGCTCATGCTACTCATTGAATGAAACCACAGAGTAGCAAGCCTTTTACGAAATAAATGTGCTATAGAACTCGCTGAGTGCTGGCGTAGCATTGTCATTGATTGATTACAAGTACCTAGATCGTCGTTGCCCTCATGAAATGCGAAAAGGAAAGCTATCACCAAGCCAAGCCAGCAATATTAATCCTGTTTCTTACCATGGCCAACAGCCTGAATCGCCCGACAAAAGATGGGGAAAGGAAAAGTGGAAACGTAGGTCATCTTTCAATATTGCTGCACTAAATTACGATAATATGTTGTTCCTCTTTCACGATCGCAGGGGCGAGCTTGCATCAGTGGCTGCACAATGCCGTTACTTCTATCAACAACATTCTACAAACTGGTGTTCCCTTTTTTTCATAGCTAAATAGAAGTGCAGCCATTTTTTGACATAGGTGGATTGATCGTGAGGTCGATGATGTCAATTGTTTGATGATTCGGTGGGAATTTCATGGCACATTCCTTGCAGTGTGACTCTCAAAATATCTTGGCTTGTATCGAGGCTACTTGACTCTGTTGTCTTTCCTATGATGGCTAGCAATAGAGTTCTCGCGTCGTCTTCGTTAATCGTACGAAGTAATGAAGTGGAGTGGCGAATTGTACCACATATGGAAAGAGCAACCGGAGGTCAGCAACTAGTTCTTTTCTGGTATAGCTTCTCTTGTCTTGTTTGGGGGCTAAAAGTGCAACGTCATGGAAAATGAGATAGATGTCGAGTCTTTACGATCGCACATTGTGACATTCTGATTACCAGCTATTTTGACATGTTCTTTTGGGTTTGGTGAGCTTTGGCTGAGCTGTTCCGTCTCCTAATATCGTTCCTCATCCATCTATCCAGGCCGCTTCGTGCGTGGTCGATCTACATGCATGTCCGATGCAAGACTAGTTGCGGCTGAGGCATAGCCTCTTTAGCTTTTGCTTTTCGGGTACGCCTCCAAAGAGGTGACAAGCATGCCTCTACAATGCGACTGCAGAGCGCACTCGCCAACACAATCCAGTTGATATATCGCGTACCTCGGTTCTGTCCTGGCCAGTGATGCCTATCAGCTTGGAAGGAAATGGTAGCCTCTACTTCTGGTGCCATGAAGCTGCTGGTTGACTTGCTTTCCTCTTTCTTTTGTGGATTGTCGTTGCGTTGTAATGTTCTTGGTCTCGCTGGTGAATGCATTACACTGAGCACGGCTTACCGGGGATTTTGCAATCATGGGGCCAGACGAGATCGCGGCTATCGCTGCACTTGCAGTAGCTTTGGTCGCCCTTGTCGTCACCTCGGCTCAAGCAGTCCAACAATACTTCATTTCCGGCAAGTTGATACGACTGTGTGACTCGGTCGTATACAATCGAATGCCCGGTCAGGGTCATCGGATCTGGCAGTTCTCCCAGTTCCGATTTCGCGTCGTCTACTCCATACCACAGATTCGCTTGACACCAGACCTGTGGCTTCCCACCGCTATGCATGTCCAGTCCTTGCCTCCGGAGGCTGTACGGCTACCGCAATTAAGTGCGACTGATGCCAAAAGCAAACCTCCAACATTGGCTGGAGAGGCGTCTTGGGTCTCTTTCATCCGTGCCGTCCAATCCTCGTCCGGGGAGTCTCTACGTTACACGATGATTGAAGGCGATGCGGATCGCTGTCCTTCTGATCTTCCGGTGGTGCCGATACAACTGTCTTTAAGAGATGTCATCGCTCTTGGTATCATGGCAGGTATGGAATGCACCGACTTCTCTTTCCAAGCCCAATCAATTTCCATGCAGGGCGATGCTGGTACTATAACCAGTTCCCGACATCCAGTCTTAGGTACACTCTTACATTTTGCACTAAAGCAGAAGTTTGAAAACCACGGTGCTCACTCGCTTGGCGGTAGGATACATCCTGACTGGGTAGCTCGGATGATGGATGTTGTCACTGTTGCTGGGCAGAGACTTGATTCACGAGATAGGAAACGATTCGAAGAGGATGAGGGCACATGGATCAAAGCGTCCAATGATCAGTCTTCTATGCAAGATGTGACGCCCGTGCAGACTACGGCATCGACTCCGTCCAGTACACTCCGCCAAAGGAGACCAATCAAGAGCCCCAGCCTCGTCAACGGGAATAGGAAAGCAAGCACCGGACTTCCACTGAGCTATCCGACTTCAGAGCCTCGAAGTATAAAGGTTCCGAATACTAGCACACCTATTCATCGTCGCGCGCAAGATGGCGACTGGAGTCTCGAATTATCACCAGATGCCCAAAGAAACGGGGACGACTCTCAGCACCAATCACCTACCATGATAAAGGACTCGCTTGGTGTGCCTAAAAATGATGTTCAAAACTCGGTTCCTTGGATGAGTCGAATACATCGCGTCTTCACACAAGCAGTAACCCAGCGACATCGCAATCTTTTACCGGTCGTAGAACCAAAAGAGAGCAGCAATCCTATCGCACATGTCTATGCGATGACTTCTCATGAACCAAGAGAAAAGCAAATCCTGGCCATCAAAAATCACAGTGAGGAAGATGAACCAACATCTACTGGAGACCGGTCATCCAAAAAAAGCAAAAGGGATCAAGATCATCCACACCTCATGTTGACCAATGGTGATACCCAAGGTGGACCGATACCCTCATCCCTACACTCGCCCCTGGAGATCATCGATTTGCAGCACAGCAAAGAGCGCAGCGATTTCGTGATGAAGAAATGGCAACAGGCTTTCCAGCGACGGCGAAGGGAGAGGTCAAGGGGCCGGTTGCAGCAATCCCGCTCCAAAAACCAACTGCTCCTGAAGGGAATACCGACTTCTGACCGTAGGCAGAGCTCGTCTACCCAGCGTCGTGCAATCCGAGAATCCCAAGAATTGTCCCGACATCCGAGATTGGCGATCAAAGAACGTGTGCCCACAGAGAGCTCAGTCCATCCTACACAGGAGTTGGATACTGTCAATAGAGTCAATCAAAGTAAAGAGCAACCCGTCATGCCCAAGGATCGGCAGTGGACAAGGTGGAGTCAACGTTCGTCAAACGAAGACATGAGCCTCGTAAATTTCTCGACCTCCTCTTCACCGAGTACCGGCAGTGTTGGATCAGTTGAGTATTGGACAAGGGATGAAAACATGCGACGAAGGACAAGTAGCAGCTCTGCAGAGGAGAAAGGAGTCGATCCCTATGTCTCGGAGTCTGAGGAGGACATTACAATTAGAAGAGGTCGGCGGCGGAATTCGAGCTTGACTAGAGATCAAGCTTTCTCTAAGAATGTGGACTCTGCAAAAGATAGTGACAACGAGCACTCAAGTGGAGGTCAAAGCGATTCTACAGATAATGACAGCGACTCAGAACATCCTAATCAAGATCAGATTGAGGAGGGAGCACGTATATCATCACCTGCGGAGGTGAGCCCGAGATCTCGACCTCGACTACAATACAGGCAGATTCTCAATCAAATACTGTCTGGCAGCGACCTCAACGATACAAGCAATCTGGACGAGCTTTCTGTTCTGTCATCCTCTAATAGCTCTCTGGGCGTCCAACACCAGGAACAAGACCATCTTGATACTGGAGTCATAATGAAGGATGATGATCAAGCAGCAGACGCCTTCAATTCTGGAAATGTACAAAAGCATGAATTAAATGGGGCACCTGGGCCATCGCAGAGCCTGAGTAAGGCCGGAGTATCGACATCCGAAGATGATAAAATAGTGAAGCCTTATCCGATCACCCGACCACGAATGCCTCCACCTCCACCAAGACCTATTCTTCGTAGGCCGAGGGAAAGGTTCCCCGAAGACCCAAGTCCTGTTCGTGAAGGTGTTGCGCCTCTTGGCCTCGCCAGGGAAATACCCGTGGATGCGCGATGGACGAGGATAGACCGTAGACTGGTCAGTCCTGAAGCACTAGAAGCTGGAAATGAACGTTTCGAAAAAAGGAGAGATCACCTCATTGTCCTAAGGGTCCTTACGAAAGAAGAAATTCAGTCATATGTAACAAAGACTCAAGAGATCAGAGAGGCGCGAGTTCGGGATCGCAATACATCTCCGATAGTATCAGAAGGCACCTCCGAGAGCCAGCAAGACAAAGAGCAAACAATGAAGAAGAACTTCAAAAGTGGCCAGGAACGAGTGGGAGTTAATGATACTCATGTAAAGAAAGCTCAAAAGAAGAAACGACCAACGTGGATAAAGGTACATAGGAAGTATCTTTCGTGGCGTACACTCGATGCGTTTGACCTACCGTGGGAGTGGGATTCAGTGAGTCCGCCACTCGTTGGTGTCTCATTCGATTAAAGTTGTATCCCTTCTCTGACTTGTGCGATCCTTGTATAGGGCGATGGCGATTTCATGATCATTAAAAGATGGGTCGACGAAGGAGACCAAGAAAGGCTATATGAACATACTCGTGACATGAGAGAACGACGACTACAAAGCCGGGATACTGTTTTCGACTCTGGCGAATCGCCGATACATCGTCGGAAATTTCGTCATCGTATCGGCCAATTGGACAATTCCTCGGATGCTTCAGAGACTGACGATGTGATGGAGGAGGACGATATCAATCGGGATGATACCAGTCAACGATCTGGGTCCTCTGAGGCATCCTTCGAAAGAAATCGTCCCCAAAGTCCAGATTTAGACGAAGACCCACCCATCCAGGATACATCGACGGTTCATGGTCCAACGAAGGTCGAATGGTTGTTGGAGCATCAGGGTCCTGAGATCGATCAGAGATCCATCCATAGTGAGGTAGAATCCATTGCCAGAGTCTCCAATGCCGATTCGGGGCACAGTCCTGTCACAAAATCAGCTAACGCTAGTGAGAGAAAACAAGCCCAGCCGACCTCTAACACGGTTGACGAGAAAATAAGTCGTACCGATGGCCAGGGTACAACAAGTGGTTCTCCGAGGGTGCAATCTGGTTCATTTCTGCAACATGGTGTGCCTCTGCAGCCTAATCCAACAAGGCAGCGCGTATCTTCACCCAAGCACAGACTCCTCAGCGACGATCAAATCATGACTTACGACGAAGAAAAACTATTCAACCATTCCGCTAGTATTCTGAAAGGGCTTAAGAAATGTACAGAACATTGCAAGGATGTTATAACGACCTTACAATTTTGCATCGATGTCCAACCTGATGTTGACAGTTCTATCCTGGAGATCTTCGAAGTCACCAATGAATGCAATACCTCGTTGAAAGGCTTGCTGTTGATCATCGACCCAATATCCAACGTCAGGAAGATTTCAGAAATCGTTACTGCAGATCTCGAAGTTCTACTGCATGGTCTACAAGCCGGCTTGAAGACGATACAACATTCTTTCGACCATATCGATATCGTTCCGATGGACCCTGACGAACGCAAGACAAAATGGAGAGAAACCCTATCCGGTTACGAGGACAAGCATGCTTGCTCTCTACTGGACAACTTAACCGTAGCTCAGCGCTTCCAAGAAGAAGTGACATCAAACTTGAAGCTCGGTCTCTACAAATCTACAGAAAGTGCAATGTGGAAGAGGAGGTTGGCTAGGACGAGCGGGTATCAGGATCTCCGAACCGTTTCTACGATTTCACCAGTCGAGAACATTGGCAATACTGGATTCATGGGCCAAGGCTTCAAACGTTCGATGTTTCTATCACCGTCCCGCTACGTGCAGTCTCCAAACCGATCGTCTACCAGAGAAAGTCCGCCGAGACAATTACCTAGAAGGACTCAGCGTCGCAGTGACTCGCAGCGACAGAAGAGTCCTTCAATGGAAGATGAAAATATGGGCAGAGACCTAGTCATCAGGGGCACAAGGAAGCGCGAGTCGTTTGCCGACGATGTTAGCTCCTCCTCCAGTACCCTAACAAGCTCCGAAACCTCCATCACAGGCGAGATGAACTGGTTCTGGATCTCCCAAATAGATATCCTCCCCGGATACTTTGCCACACCCTGGAAACCCCTATTCCCCATAACCACAAGCCTCGGCGCGATCTCCGTCCTCTTAAAAACCCTCGAAAGATACACAAACACCTCCAACCTCCTCTACGTCCCCGATTTTCCCGAATGCAAGCTCTGGCTTCAAGCCGGAAAAACCACATACCCAAGCTACGCCCACAACGCAAACGGCGGTGTGGTCGTATCCGGCACCTACGAACCAGTCACTTTTAATGGCTTCGAAACAACCCTCACGCCTATCAAACTTCTCGGCTCCTTCGAAGCTCAAATCGACCCCATCTACCGGCCCACTACATCCAGTACAATCGACTCAATCACAGAACTAATGTACCTAGATACTTGGCTCTCCCTCTCTGGCCGCAGTCGCGAAATATCCTCCAGCCCTCGGCGCCTTCTCTACAGTCTCCCCACACTAATACAACAGATAATGCAGACCTTTGACCTCGAATTCAGTAGCGTAGATCGCGCCTCCAAGGGCGGAGGAGGGAGAATCGTGCGCACGATATCGAATAGTCTTGTGCTATTTTTGAAAGAGCAAGGGTTGCGGAAAGCAGAGCAGCTTTTCGCATTGGTGGGGTTATTGAGGAGTGTCAAGGTTGCTGTAGCTGTGGGGAGGGGTGTGGATACGAGGGGTTTGAGGGATGTGTTGGTTAATGATCTGCAGGTATGGTTGGCTTGATATCGTATGGGAAAAGGGGGGGCGGAATTCCTGTATTTTGCTCAAGCCTGTTTGTTGTAAAGAAATGTGTGGGAGAAACCTGAAGAGAGAGAGAAAAATTATTGGATATCGACCTCGCATATGAGAACAAGTACTTCTTTTCTTAGGTATGTAAAGAATGCCGACCCGTTTACAGCCGATAAAAGATATCAAAATCGGACTCGATGATAAGCTTACGACAGATTATCAAATATTTAGCTCGTGATCTATCGATATACCTATAGCGCTTCGCGTTTTGACGTGCAAGCCCTAACATTCTCTCTCTCATTCTCTCGCTCTCATACACTACTAAATAGCGACTTTAGAGGAGACTTTAGGTACACTATAGATCTATAGATATAGATTGGATTCTTCCATTTACAACATCCACTCAAACATCTCTCCGTTATATTTAATATCTCTACGCCTCGGGGGCAGCAACGAACAAAGACGATATCTTGAAGCCTCTCTCGTGTTAGTTGGTAGGAATTAGAAACGGTAGAATTTGCACAATTTCCATATCTTAAACCAGAATGCAAGAAGAGTTTTCTCCTCTGAAAAAAAAAGAACCGAGGAGCTGGGCCAAAGCCATTTAAAGATAGTAAAAAGGATATCGATCTTAAGTCTTTGAAAGGACACAAGAGGGAGTTGACGAAAAGGGAGGGAAGAAAAAGTCAGACTAGGGATAAATCATGGAGGGCGGAAAGATATCTGACATGGAATAGAAAACTCGAGAATTTTTGCAGTGAGGTAAAGGGACATGGAGTAGAAAGAGCAAGCAAGCAAGCAAGCAGCTTGTAGGGCAAGAAGGACGAAAGGAGGTCCTAGTGGGAGCGAGGGCAAGAACAGGCCAAGAAAGATCCGGCAGATGAGGAAGAAGGAAGGAGGTATACCTGGAAGTGTTCTGCGCATGGAGTAGTGTTATCAATCGGTGCATTGAGAACTCTTTATCCCCGATACATTTTCGAACCACCGAGCTAAATTTCGGAGCTTAATTTCGGGGGCAATTAAAACGTGGATAATTCAATGATATCTGCGTAAGGGAACAACAGGAAAGGAATGCATTAGAATCTGGCTACCTCCGTCCAATGGATCAATGACGTGATATTCTGCCCAATCTACCCAACTAGACGCACATCTCAATTCCCCCCTGGGATACGATCTGCCACTTCGAATACCGCAACCCTTTGTCTAATCGGTGTAGATTTGCGAACTTACAAATGAAGGGAGAGAGTTGCCGGTTGCTCTTGCCCGCAGTGTTAAAACAAATCCCCCCCCCCCTTTATTCAATATTGGTAGCACATCTTTCCCATTCGCGCAAGCAGAGTTTTGTTTACAAGCTCAACGATTGGGTGCATGTCGAATTTGGCGTATATCGGAATAGGAGATTCAGTGACAAAGGACCGGCTGAGTTTCTGACAGCAGTATTATTTCTCGCAAAATTGTATACGCCTTCTCAATGGTGGGGCGCATTAGACTACCCTTCCTTACCTCTTTTTTAATCCAAGCCTTTATTCACTAGTGCCATTTCTCACAGCGAGCAGTTTCGACAGTGTTGTCGTCCTTCCACAGTAGTTTGGATTGAGCTCAGCTTCTGTCAGGGGACATCATGACAATGGAGTTGCTGAATGAATGAGCGGTGGAGAGACATAGATTCTAAAGCGCGAACAACAAAATTCTCCGGTACACACCCTACCACCTCAACCAATAGATCCAAGCCAAGAGATTCAAATAAGTAAGATCCACAAACATTCTCACCCCATAGAAAAAACCTGCACTGGCTTCCTTCGTAAGAAAGCGGTCGCGTCGACGGCGGCATGAACGGGTTCCTGCCTTATATGCACATAAGCCGTACAAGGCATAATGTCATGCATGCATTTCTTCATGACAGCAGCTTACTGTAAACAAAAAAGCCAAGGAAGCTAGGAAGTTGTAAGGCTGCATACAAGGCCAAGTGGAGATATTTCTCACCGCCTTGTAAGCTTATATATTCCCGATTCTTGGCGCGGCCCGCTTTTTCGCACCTCGAGCAGAGAATGATGCGCAAATCAGGAACACACGTCTGGTACGTTCCGGTGGGATGTTCTTTGTGCGCATCCCGGCCTGGTCTGGCCTTGCTTGGCTTCCTTACCGCTGTCGTATGTGTGACGATATAAGTACGCCTTCGGCGCATCTATTTTTCCGTTATACGGACGTTGTGAATATTCCAGTCGCCTTCTTACGACGTGAACGCGTGGCTCGGCAAAGTGGAGATCCGATAGGGCTGTACGATGTGCGCAATGATAGCCTTATGCAAGTAAGTCGTGCGGCAGCGGTTACACTCCTGCCGGTAAGAGTTGATTCAAGGCACCAATCTGTAACGACATCTCGGAACGGGAGAAGCAACTCAACCCCACGTTATCTAAACAAACTGATAAGAAATGGAGAATCTCACCTGTAGTCATATCCCCATATCGGTAATAGATGCTTACCTCAGACGATGGACCCATGGGCTTCTTCCCCTGTCCCCCTCTCCCTCCTTCCCCATCACGGCTTATGATCACGGCTTAAGACTTCGGTGCCGGCCTCCTTCCGATTTCTTGCTCACGAAAGATTCCTAAAAGACGGAATCCGGATTCAAAAAATTCCCGAATATCGAAAACGACATGGAGCGTGGTAAAATGTTTTTGTTTCTTGACGATGCACAACGCAGTATGCAGACGCAGCGAACCACGACATGACATTATCCCAGAACTTTGGTGCCACAGAAATGGGTTATTGGGGTAGCACCCACATTGACGTAGCCTGTACCAGTGACATGGCACGAGGAAGGCATACAGTGAGAGTGAAATAACGGGTAACGCTCGGAATGGCTTTGACAGTCACTCCAGTGGCACTAGAGTAGCTTTGCGTCGTCCACTCATGTGTCAAAAAATGGTGTGGACTGTCAAACAGAGGACTCACTTCCTCGTGGATAATGGTGTTTGATTCACCCTACAAGAACCCATTGTACGATGCTTCCTTAGTCGAGCTTGACCCAGAGCATCCACATGAGACCTACCACGGTCACCCACCGAGTCCATTCCGACCGCTTACGACCCATAGGACAGCTTGGTGATACAAGGCATAGGAAAGTCAATCACACGTCCACTTATGAACAGCTGGGCCTGATAACAAGGAGAATGTAGGGCTCAGAGTGGTGAGCTAGGAAATGACCAACCGAGTAAAAGAATTCCCAGCCCTAGGCATGATTCCTGAAGAAGTGGATCCTTACATAGCGGCAGATTTGGCAGGGTTCTTAAGCACCTTGAGATTTCTCCCCACAAGTGCAGCTCGAGCCAGAATGCTGGCCGAGAACCCATCGGTCATTCACGGATGGATGCCTACAGCTGGCGCATACTCTTTCCTCCTGTAGTATCACGGTTCTAGCACACGAGAGCGAATACACACTTACCTTATCTACGTTCTCTTGTGGAGGCATGATGACCACTTGTTCGGTGAGAAGTGAGCACTATGCTTAAAGAGATGCTAGAACTGTATTCGAAAGGTCCACGGCTAGGAGAGGAGTCGAGAGAAGATGTCATGGATGAGCGGAGACAAATCTGAGTCTGGTGTGGGATTAGACTACAGAATTTGTGCTCCTGTTTGCCTGTGAACTCGCTGACTTGGGACCAATTACCTCATGCAGCGTGATTCAGGGGCTGGGGATTGTGAATTGCGTTATCGACCGGGTACCTTTCCGATGTCCTGATGGTTGCACGTTCATCGTCGGTGTTGAACATCACGGGTGTTTCTTTTATTAGCAAATACCCTACAGGTCTCGTGCAGAGCGGACATTCGGTGCAGTGAAAATACACCCGTCCTTCAATTCAGGATCGAGAATGGGGAGTATTTCTGGGATGACCAATCCCGTCAGTCGGAACAGCCCCAGGTCGCATCTTCAACGCTGCCGAAATCAGAACCGAATTAGCCAGTCGATAAGATGCTCTGGATTTTGATTAACGGGCCTCTTCCTCGAGTCGCCCGTGGAAGGCTCGAACAATGTCCTTACATCCCGGTTGATCGATCAAGGATCAGGTTGTCCAGGATATTCAGGAGCCCTAGTTAGTATTTTCTGTTGCCCTTTAATTCGCGGTTTTGATGTAAGGCCTCCCAACATTGCATAAAACTCCAAGTCGCATCACTGGTATTCGACATTGCGTGCTTCGCTACCAGTAAAGCTATATTTTCTTTAGTCCAATCTGTTACAAATTCAACTGCTTTCATAATGTGCTCGACACTGCCGTTTTGAGCCAATTGGATGGTGTCGGAGCTCTCTGGAAGGATAAGTTCTGATTTGTAAAGATTGATAGAGGATTGTGTGGATTCAGTTGATCATTTCGCTTAGATCCCTGATAACTAGTGTGCTGAAAAGCTGAGGATAGCTTCAATGAATCCTGGCAGGCGAAATGTGAAGGGTACTGCGGGCGCAACGAGTCGCTGGAGCAACCAGATTGAGATACTCGCAGAAAGATAACATCTAAGCACACTGGCGTTGTCTTTGTAAGCATCTCTTTGAGCCAGGGTTAGACCAGCATTGTATCTCCTTATCGTAATGGATTGTGGGACCGATAGTCTACAGCATAAGATTGGATTGCAATTCCTGTAAATCGGCGCTTTGTTGTAGCAGCAACTTCTCCTTGGCTCAATGATAAGAACGTCATTGGCTTATGAGGCACGAAGTTCGTGTTCTGTAACCATGCTTTAAGTGCGTAACGAGTGTTTCACCGTGATCGACACATTACCGGGCTCTTCCGGATCCTGCCGAGGTAAGATCTTAGAGGATTGCCCACAGAAGTCAGGGTGATAACATCGAAGGACTGTGCCGTGCTTCTTCATCTGCAGGAGAACCTTTGAGGAGGATCGAGTTGATAGTCACGAATGTAGGATCGCGGAAGGTACGGAATATGGATACGGTAAGCTGTTAGTTAGCCTTATAGGTCTAGCGGCTTGGCAGACATCCTGGAGCGGATTAGACCACCGATCCGATCGGGACTAGCTACTTCCCCGTTTCCACGGCTCGTTCTTCCTCCCTCCCTTCCGCTGAAAAGAATTCTCATTACTTCATACAACATGCAGATATCGCGCCATTGACGATGAAAATGTGCAACATCGGTCCATCTATCCACCGTAACCGGCTGACAGTGCTTCACAGGTGGTATGTCTGACTGCAGCGATCCTCCCTCAGCGGTGAGCTTTCCCGACCGAATAGCGTCCTGCCAATCCAACAGGACCAATCCCGATGCCCAATCGCTTTAATCCCCGACCATCCTTTGGGATTCACCATTCAGCCCTTATCATGCACTTTTGAATGAATTACCCTCCGACCCACCGCACATGGGGCATCCACTACCCATCCACTACCATTCCACAGGCTACCAAGCCTACTTTCCACGTGGATGATCGCTGTCTGCATCAAGGTTACATTTTCGAGATGATGTTCGCATATCGTAGTTAGATCTCGGCCCACTGCCATCCTCTAACCACCCCCATCTTCTTGGGTTCTGTTGGTTTCGCTGCCGCACCTTTCTTGAGTAGGGCCTGCTTGCGATCACTTTGAGTGATACCATCGACAGCTGAACGAGTCAGATAAAGGCTGAAGGGGGAGCGGGAATGTTATTTATCCCTACAAGTCACCTGGCCTTCTGTTTGTTCAAGACTGTTCTCCTCCTTTTAGCGCGACCCTTGTTTTTCCCATTCTCCCATTTGGACAATAAAATGCCTAGTGAACTTCTCTTACCAGCCGTGGCTGGAGCCTCGCCTCGTGCGCCTCGGCAACCGAAATTACGCTCTAGTTGTGACAGATGCGGTGCTGCCAAATTGAAGTGTGATCGCGGTCAGCCAAACTGTGGTCGTTGTCTTTCTTTGAACCAGCCATGTGTCTATGGGGTGTCGCGGAAGACGGGAAAGCCCCCGCGAGACAGGTTGCGGCTCCCTGATGTCTCGGGCATCTCAAGCACATCTACCAAACCCCCTCAACAACCACACCCCAATACCAATCACAGGGAAAGAAGGGACACTGCCAGTAGTCATGGTACCAACACAAGCACATTCAGCTACGATTCCATTGCCCCGGATTCTGGCCATGCTCTGGATGGTCAGGGTCTCGGCCTTGGGATGAATCTAGATGCACTCGATACTAGCCACTCCGATTTATTCTGGCCATCAATGTCCAATTACCCGCCTCTCGACTTCGATGATGGCCTCTTCTCCAACATGGAGACTGGACCCTACTCACTACCAACACCCGTTTCTGAGAGCCACCACACAACCCCAAGGAAACAATCATATGTCGAGGATCACAATGGATCATTCCAACCACCAAGCAACACAGGTCATGACTGCTTTCGGGAAGCGTACGATGTCCTTGGCAGCTTGTCCCTTCATCGCTTCCCCATCACCCATCCAACCTCTCGATCCCCAACGCCCAGCTCAGCCTCAACCTCAACCATAACCAATGCCGCCAATCGGGTACCATTAGACCATGTCCTCCGCCTCAACCGCGAAGCCACAGAACGTCTCGGGAACCTCCTAACATGTCCCTGCGCCGGCTTCCCACAACTCACAATCCTCTACGCGTCCATAATCTCCCAGATCCTGGTCTGGTACCAGCAAGCCGCGGGCTGCACACAAATCGCTACAACCTGCACAAAGTCTACCTTATGGAATCCAAACACAACAGATACCAGATCTGACAATACTGTCCCTCTATCCTTAAACGACTCCTCCCCGCCCTCAACGTCCGGCTCCTCCATCTCCATCCCCTCCCCCTGGTCCAGCACCGCAGCCAGCACCCTCAGCACCACCAGCACCTCCGGCGGAAAAAACACACCCACCACCTCCCTCCCCACAATATCCTCCCAACCCTACCCCCCCACCCCCAACCCCATCAGCACCACCTCAAAAATCTCCCTCGGCTCCTTCTCCATAGACGACACGCGCGTACAAACCGCGCTAAAAATCCAACTCCTATCCGGCGAGATGCGCCGCGCAGGGCACCTCATAGAACAATTCGCGAGTAGGAATATGGAGGGGCAGTGCGTGACGGGTGATCATGCGCGGTTTGGGGGTGTGCATAGTCTTTATCGGAGTTTGGATGCGTGGTTGAGGTGTGAGCATAAGAGGATTAGTGAGAGGATGAAGGCTAGGTTGGGGGAGTTGAACGGTTGAGATTGTTTTGATCTGGGCGGGGGTAGGGGGGGGAGGAGGGAGGGAGGGAGGTGTTGCAGGGTATATATATATATGGGGTTTCTGGGGCTAGGGGATAGGATGGGAAGGGAGTTTGAGGATAGAATACGAATTTATAGATGTATAGATGTATGACTGCTTTCCCTCCTCCTCGGGAGAATGTTTTCGTGACTACAGCATGAAGAGTCTTCAATGGATGAAGTGGTGTGGACCCTTGACATGGTTTTACGTGGACCCTCAGGGTCTTCTGTAGCAGCAAACTCGCAGTCATTCTCTATTCCAACGTTTATTTCTCTCTCGCGGGGTTTTGGGGCATGTTTCCTCTATCCCTTTCCTAGAGCTGTACGCCTTTTCTCCGAGAAATTTTCTCTTGGTATATACATTACAACAACCATCACCATTCCCGCAATACTCTTGACATGATCAAGTGAATTCGACTAAGAGGTTCGATCACAACAATCTTCCGCATCTACCATTCTCAAAACCTAACATCAGTCACAGTCACAGTCGAAGTCACAATATCCCCCGTCCCTATATTTCTGTCCATGTCTGCCTCCCATACGCATCATTGGCTCAGTACACAAAGCCATCGCGCACCCCGGCTATTACTGCCGAATTCCAGAGAAAATTGGTCATACAAACGCGATTCACACATCATGACCCACATTTCATAAGCACTGCTTACAGTCTGCACAGAGTTTGTATGATGGTAATATTCACTTACCTTTTCTCGATGCAACATCTCGTTTCGATCTTTACTCTATACATCCCTTTGAATCATATTATTTATACAAATGATGATTTCTTTCCGTCCATTCTTTTTTCTGGGGTTAGCAGTTGCGATTGCGTCGTTGAATGGGATGAGCTACACAGATGCCCTCTCATTCGAAGCTCCATCCATACCTTACAATCTATCTGTAGGGAGTATTCTGTATTCATTTGTTTGATTTGATTTGATTTGATTTGATTTGATTTTTTTTGGTTTCTTTCATTTTTAAATTTGATCTCAATCTTTGGATTTAAGACTTACCTCCCTTCTATACAATTTCACTCATATCACATATACAATATCTCCTCTTTCCCTCAACCTGCGTTTCTCTGTTGTCATTTCCATTTATTGAGTAGCTAAATCAAGACTTACACCTCCCCTCTACCCCTTCCTCTCCTCCCCTCCTAAAATAAAGCCAAAAACCTAATACTGCACCATCCCATCAACATCAACCTGCACCCCCCTAAGCTCATACCCCTCCCTCTGCGCCCTCTCCCACTCCCTCGTCAGCACCTTCCCTCTCTCCTCACTCCTAAGTACAAATCGAGCAGCAAACGGTTTCGGGATCATAAACCCCGCGTCCATGAACGCGTCGTCGCTAGTATCCATCGTCGCTTCCACCCCGCCTTTTTCCCCCTGGCCAACAATCGGTGGTCTGATCTCAAAAGCCCAAAGAATCCCCGCGAGCGCAATATCCAGAGAATTCTCCGCTAGGCGTGCACCGGGACAGACCCTCCGTCCAGTGCTGAAGGTAAAATGATCGCGCTTGTAGGGATCGCTCATAGCGGCATAATCTTGGGAATGTTTATCATGCCCCAAGTACCTTTCCGGCATAAACTCCTCAGGCTTCTCGAAGCGGGAGGGGTCGTGATGCAGGAACGCCGTATTCGCTAATAGCACAGTGCCTTGCGGGATGGTGTGCCCTTTGTAGGTGATATCCGCGTCGGTGTAATGCCGTATCCCGGGCGCCAAAATAGGGTTGATGCGTAGCATTTCTTTAACACAAGCCCTCACATACGGCAAGCGTTCCATATCCGCATAAGTCGGCAACCTATCCGGTCCCACCACATCCATGAGTTCCTTCTGCGCAACAGCCTGCACCCTCGGGTACGCCGCAAGATGCAGGACAAGGGAATTGAGCGTAGCGGCCGAAGTCTCAAATCCAGCTTCCACAAGGCCGCCAGCGACCCAGGCGAGATCCCCATCATCTAAGCCCTGGCTATACCAAGAATCTCGATTCTCGTACATTTCTCGAGCGTAGCAATGTGGTGCCGTGCCCGCTTCGACAGCGCGTTCAACGCGCTTCCAAAGACCCATTTTGATATCCAAAATCTCCTTCGCCGCGGCCTTAGCCCTCGCGCGACCAGGATGCAGCCACTTGGGTAATTTAGCCAGCGGGGGGAACTCATCAACGAGAAAAGCCCCCGGTTTAGCCATCTCCCTCAATATAGCCTGCGAGCGCGCCGCATTTTTCGCATCCACATTATCCAGAGTCTTCACCCTCGCGCCAAAGGTATTAGTCATGATAATGCTAAAAGCATACCGGCGCATATGTTGATAAAAAGTCCGATTCTCAGGGCCATTATTCGTCGCCAGATCAAAAAGCAATTGCTTAGTCTCGAATTCCTGAGACGGAACAAACGTAGCACTCATAGGCACCGTAGTAATCTGTCTCACAATACTCCTCTGCGCGCGCCAATGCGGACCATAAGCCATAGTAGGCATGCGCTTATCGTCCGTGACAACATCGTGGCCCATTGGCGCCGGGGCCTTGGAGCTGGTGCTCACGGCCTGTTTTTCGAGGATCTCGCGTATGGCTTCGGGGGTGTTGATGATGACCCAGTTGTACCAGCCCACGCGGATTTTGAACACGTCGCCGTATTCGAGGGCCCATTGGCGGAATTTCGCGGGGGCTTTGGGAGGGAGTTTGGTGCCGATGCCGATTAGGGGGTAGCCTTTTGGTCCGGGGATGCTGTCTAGGCGGCGGTCACGGCGGAGGTAGAATATTACTGCGCCGACTATGTGGAGGAGGATTGATAGGGTAAAGAGTCTGTGGGTTTGGTAGTAGGTAAGTAAGGCGTCCATGATGGCGTTTGTGTGAGATGCAATGGCGTTCTTGGTGACAGGCAGGAATAAGGCGAATTGCGGCTGAGGATTACGGGGAAGGGATCGTAATTTGGTTGGGGGGATTTGTGACACAAATACGGCTGCATTGCGGTTTCTTTTTATTCTTCCTGCAAACCTCCGAATGTACTATGACGAAGCTCCGGTTTCCGCCCATGACGAATGCCAACGTCGTTGCTTGAGGTCGAGACAACAACTTCCGACACTTAGTCTTAGCTTAATCACTATTGTGCTTCCGTGCCGAGTAATGAATTTGAATTATCTTCAGGGATATGACGGAAGACGGAGATCCCAATGCAATCCGGAGAAGAAGCGGGCCGTTGAGCCCCATGGAGGTGTGTGTAGCAGTAGTGAGAGTGTGGGGAGCTAAATGGGATAATTGACTTTTGATCCCCGAACGTTTCCCGATTGGCTCGAGACACTAAATGATTAACAGCGATCTATGATCTTCCCCACGAATATTATTTCTGACATGTCTGTAGTCAGGCTTTTCTCTAATCTAGAGTGTTACACATCCTTCTCGGTGCAACTTTTGTCTGTTTCAACCACTGCGTCAGATCTCAACATGACCTCCAAAACCGACATAGCACTGCCAAATGGTTGGATGACGTTGATTATTTGCAACTTTGGATCGACGAGGGAAAGCAGATTTTTCCAGTCTAATAACTCTCTCTCTTTGCTATTGAATGCCTGCAGCATTGTTAAATCTCTGACGCGGATAATGCGCTCTACAGAAATGGGCACTGATCCCGGCGTTGGCAGTACAGTGTCCATGATCAGCAGTCTTGAATGCTTTTCGTCCATCGCTGCAACGACGTTCTGAAGGATTTCAGTTGCAATGACATCAGGCCAATCGTGCAGAATCATTCGAAGGAGGTACACATCTGCACCTTGCACTGGTTGGGGCTGGTTGAAGTCATGCGCTTGGAATGTGATGCGAGATGCGATGTCTGAAGGTAATGACCCTGCTGCTGCTTTTCGCCCGCTTTCTACATTTGCAGGGAGATCCTGGACTGTGAAGGTGAGATGGGGAAATTCCTTGGCTAGTGCTGTAGCGGCGCTGCCAGTAGATCCTCCGACCTGGGAGAAGTAAGTAAGTCAGCGATAAGCTTCATCTTCGTAACTCGTATCTAGGTATCCTTGGTACTCACATCTACGACCACTCCACCGGCACAGATATCTTTCCACGCAAAGCCAGCCACGAGGTGTTTGAGATCAACACCTTGGCTGCTTCGAACATTTCGCATATAGCTCGCAAACTCATCCATTTTGGTCTGGTCTCGTGCTAGGTGTTCGAAATGTGGCAGGTCTGTTTGGAAAGCAACGTTATACGCCGTTTCGTAAGTGCGTACAGTATCTGGTCCCCAACGTCGATGCGCTGCTGCCATTTGCATGGCTGTTGGAGCTGATTTAGCACACATGTAGCTTGCATAAGCGTATACATTGTCGTTGCTTGCTAGAAATGCAGACGTTGCAGAGTGACGAACGTGGCTGTTGTTCGCTTGTTCCAAAAACAAGCCGCTGGTCACGGCCATACGAATGATGCTTTTGAGACGTTGCACAGGTACATGGGCGGCCTCGGCGAGTTCTGCATAGCTGATAATGTCGCCGAGAGGCACAAGGTGAAAGATCTTGTATTGACAGAGCCAGGATAGGCAGGCGATATATTGATACTTTCACATGTATGAGTATGTTACATCGTGACTTTGGAGAAGGAGAAGAGCTTGATTCATACACCTGTTGCGAGATTAGGTAAGAACTCGCTAGGGCCGATGGCAAGTTGCAAGATCTCGAGAGATGCCGCGATAAGATCTTGCCGCGCTTGCTGGGTGTTTGCCGGCGAGCCAGTAGGGAGAATGATACGAGGCCCGTCACTATTGGAAGACGGTTGCGGGAGGTGATTTGCCGCCAGATACCGACTCACGATACTGGCATTCTTCGTAATTCTCTGACTTAGCTCCTCCAAAGGAAAGCTAGTCTCAGGTACACAATTCAACAGAGCGAGGGGCATTTTCAAACACCGATCCTTGTAGACACACCAGTTCCACTCCACGACGTTTACATTGCGAATATAACGTTCTTTGAGCTGGCACTTGATTACTCCGCCAACGCTCTCCTTCTACTTGGCAGGCACTCTTAGACAGACTTGGCGCATAGGAGAGGATTGTGGATTCTAGAAAGAGGATCCATGCCTGCTGAGGACCAGTGGAATCTGTAAGCGCGGAATACCTCCTATTCGGTACCCGAGAAGCGGTGTAAAGTAGTCGGGCGGAAGCTACTCGGGATAGCACCCAAAATAGATCAGACTTGTGAAGTAAGAGGCGGACAGAAAGGCGCCTTCCGATCCCACCACCACCATGTTGAATCAGCAGCATGGGTAGTTGCTGCATGAACTAGTGATGAGAATCATATGCAGCTAGTTGATGATCCCACGAGGAACGTCAATTGGCCGGATTAAATTCAGATTGCGTGATAGGAGGATTTGCCGGACCTTCCTATCGGCCCTGCAGGTTGGTCGTTGAGTCAGACCCATGTACCTTGCAGATCAGGCACATGTGGGCCGGAAACCAGGTTCTGTGATCCCCGTGCACGTAAGGCGGGCCTCACGTCAGCATGGATCGAGAGCCTCACTAGCAAACAGTTTTTCCGACATATTCCCCGAACACATGGTTGCCTGCTTTCGACCATGGGGGTTTTAATATGCAATGGAAGTAGCTTGGTTATTAGATTCGGTCTTGAAAAACACGCGAACACCGTAATTGACTTTTCACTATGCCTTTCGCACGGTTTCGCTTGTGTTGGAGTACCATTTCGTTACGCTTAGGTTGGCAGATTAGTCCCCGATATGCGAACATCAGTATCCACTCGGTCCGGATCTCACAGGAGTGTAGCGTATTACTCAGATGCTGAGGTAAGGAATTCAGCTTTCTTTAGTCGATACTCTGGTCTGTCCGCGTCTGAAGCGTCAAGATCCTGCGGCCATGATTGGGTCTTGGGTATGTGGTTATTGTGGATTTTGCGGACATGAAGCGCTTTCCGATGTCCGCCTTTTTCCTCAACAATATTGTGTTTGTGTGACAAAGCCCCCGAGACGTTGTGACACTCTTATCGCATATGGTCAGATAATTGCTCGTGGCCGCAGGGAAGATGGAGCATGCAGGCTGGAGGCTGAAAAGTGTGCATGCTGGAAACTGCCAGGGGAAGGTCACCGCTTGGTTCCAGGTAAATGCGACGTTGATCCTGACGTATTCCTTGGAATTCTCCTAGCATGATGTCGTCGACCCAACGAATTACGCAAGATAAGGGGCTCCACTATGTTGGCGCGAGCTTATTTTCTCGGGTGTGACGTATTCAGAAGCTCTATTCCACCCCGATACATGGGATGGACGGCCTTGCGAAAGAGCATCGATGATCTTGTATAGTGCGGACAAATAGCGGCAGTACACGGTTCCGATTGGACAACCTCACGATGATGATTACCGATGAATCTGATATATATTCTCTCGAGCGGTGGTCTTTGCTGAAGCATTCGACTCTTGTATATCTAGATGGGTATCGAGTCCTCCAATCTGCAACAAGGTCAACTCCACGAAACCAGAAGAACCTACACCATTCGACATTAACCTACACCCTTCGACATGGCAAGCCCAAATCTCTATCTGTTTGGTGATCAAACATATGATGTGCAACCATCATTGAAAGATTTGATACGGCACAAGAATAATCCAGTCTTGGATGACTTCTTGGCCAAATCATACGATGCCATCCGTCACGAAATCTACAGCTTGCCTGCCCAGACCAGGGAAAGTCTTCCACGATTCACATCGGTCGAGGACATTCTGTTGCGGAAACCGGGTGGGACACCATGTGTACCTCTAGACATGGCAGTAACTTGCATGTACCAGCTTGGGACATTCATCAGGTATGGGTAGCAGCGGTGTGCCTTTGGTTGCAGAAGCTGATGTCTTGGTATAGTCAGGTTGACCCTCGATACCATTGCGGTGACAATGCTCAGGTACTGGGAATATGTACAGGAGCATTGGCTGCGTCTGCCGTCAGTTGCAGTCAGAGCACACTCGACCTTGTTCCACTAGGCGTTTGTGCTGTCAAGGTGGCGTTCAGGACGGGCATGCACGTCACTGATGTCGCAGATCGAGTTGCACCGACCGACTCTGTCGCTCGGAATTGGTCGATGATCGTTGCTGGCTTGGAATCTACCGAAGCCGCTGTGGAGGAATTCTGCGGGCAGACGGTGAGTGTTGTGACAACAATGTCGTCAAATAACCAGCTGACATGGATCGCTTCTTCCTTCTACAGATTCTCCCCCCTACAAGCAAGCCTTACATAAGCGCCTATGCCCCCAATGGAGCAACTGTTAGCGGGCCGCCCCGCTCCCTAGATCAGCTTAGCGCCTCTCCCTCTTTCAGCAACCTCAAATACCAAAAGATCCAGATCAACGCACCCTACCATGCACCTCATCTCTACTCTCAGCAGGACGTCAAGGAGGTTGTTGGAGATGTCATACCAGAGAGCCTTCGCTCCCATCCCAGCCAGATTCGACGCTTCTCGAGCACTGACTCTACGGCCGAGGCTGGCCAATTCGAGTCGTGCATTCACGATGCAGTCGAACAGATCTTGCTACGGCCAATTCGTTGGGCCACTATCCTTGAAACGCTGCAAGCAGATCTCCACAAGTTGGCTCCCCAGAACTTCACAGTCACTCCCATTGGAACAAAGGCCGACCAACTCATCCACACAGCACTCAAGCAAACCTCCTTGAGCGGCTTGTTGACATCTACAATAACACCAACCAGTGCATCTCTTTCTCAAGATAACACTTCTTCACGTTATGGTAAATCGAAACTCGCCATCGTTGGCATGTCGGGCAGATACCCTGGTGCCAAGAATAACGACGCTTTCTGGGACGTCCTCTATCAAGGCATGGATGTGCACAAGCCTGTCCCTGCCCTGCATTGGGATTCCAAAACTCATGTGGATACTTCCGAAAATCCACGCAAGAACACGAGTGCAACACCTTTTGGCTGCTGGCTCGATGACCCAGCTGAATTCGATGCTCGCTTCTTCAATATCTCACCACGAGAAGCACCCCAAATCGACCCCGCGCAACGACTGGCTTTGATGACCGCTTATGAAGCAATTGAACAAGCTGGTATTGTTCCGGATACCACTCCTTCGACCAGGCGTGATCGTGTTGGCGTCTACTATGGCGTCACCAGTAACGATTGGATGGAGACCAACAGCGCCCAGGCAATTGATGCCTATTTCATCCCAGGCGGAAACCGGGCTTTCATTCCAGGCCGCATCAACTACTGTTTCAAGTTCAGTGGACCGAGTTTTGCTGTTGATACCGCATGCTCCTCCAGTCTCGCGGGTATTCACCTTGCGTGCAATTCACTATGGAGAGGAGACATTGATACTGCCATCGCTGGCGGGACTAATGTTCTCACCAATCCGGACTTTACGGCTGGCCTCGACAGAGGCCACTTCCTATCACGGACTGGCAACTGTAAGACCTTCGACGATTCGGCTGATGGGTACTGTCGTGGAGAAGGAATTGGGACGTTGATTCTAAAACGTCTCGATGATGCCGTTGCCGACAAGGACCCAATCCTCGGTGTCATTCTCAGCGCTTTCACAAATCATTCAGCCGAATCAGAATCGATCACCCGACCCCATAGCGGTGCTCAGCGTGATATCTTCAACCGGATCCTAAACCAAGGTGCTGTGGACCCGTACAACATCAGCTATGTTGAGATGCACGGGACGGGCACCCAAGTCGGTGATGCCGGCGAGATGTCGAGTGTGTTGGATACCTTTGCGCCTCCTCTTGAGATGGTCAAGAAGGGCCGAACCCCGACCGAGCCTCTCTACTTGGGATCTGCAAAATCGAACATCGGACATGGTGAAGCCGCATCCGGAGTCTCGAGTATGATCAAGGTGCTCTTGATGATGCAGAAGAATATGATTGTTCCGCACTGTGGCATCAAGACAAAAATCAATCATCGGTTCCCAACCGATCTCGAAAAGCGAAATGTCAACATCGCCCTGAAGCCCACTCCTTGGGAAAGGAGTTCTGAGAAGCCTCGGCGCGTTTTCGTGAACAACTTCAGCGCCGCAGGTGGAAATTCGGCAGTGTTGCTGGAAGATGCACCACCGAAGCGTGAATACCCTGCAGGAACTACTGATCCACGAAGTCATCACCTTGTGGCGATCTCAGGCAAGAATGGCGCTTCCTTGCAGGGCAATCTTAGGTCTATGCTCGGGTACTTGAAGGAGAACCCTTCTGTCTCCCTCGGCAAGCTCTCATACACTACCACGGCACGACGTCTGCATCACCTGCACCGGGTCATGCTTACTGGCTCTAGTGCTGAAGAGATTAGCACTCAAATCGAGACGGCTCTCAGCGACAACACTGGAATGACCAGACCTAAGAGTGCTCCTAAAGTCGTCTTCACATGCACTGGCCAGGGCGCACAGTATCCTGGCATGGGAAAGGAGCTCTTCGATCACTTCTCTGTCTTCCGCACTGAAATACGTCGGCTTGATCAGCTGGGACAGAGTCTTGGCTACCCGTCCATACTGCCCGTCATTGAATCGACAGAACAAGACATTGGTCTTTTTGCTCCAATCGCTGTGCAATTGGCCGGTGTCTGTATGCAGATTGCGCTTGGGAGATTGTGGGCATCTTGGAATGTCATCCCCGCTGCTGTTGTTGGACACAGTCTTGGAGAGTATGCCGCTCTCAACATTGCTGGAGTTCTATCAGACGCAGATACTATCTACCTCGTCGGTTCAAGGGCCACTATCCTCCAAGAGAAGTGTTCTCCCAATACTCACGGCATGCTTGTTGTGAAGGGTTCGGTTGAGGAGATCGCAGGCGCTCTCAAGGATCAGACATACGAAACAGCTTGCATCAACTCCCCTGTGGAGACAGTATTGGCTGGGCCGAGCGAAAAGATCTCGGTCCTCCAAGGATCTCTCACAGATGCCGGTTTCAGAACGACGTCATTGAAAGTTCCCTATGCCTTCCACTCTTCCCAAATTGAACCAGTATTGGACGAGTTCAAGAAAGTGGCTGGTGGCGTAACATTTTCGGACGCCAGAATCCCAGTCCTGTGCCCATTAGATGGCAGCATCGTTCATGGGAAGGGAGATTTCGGACCTGAATATCTTGCCCGCCACTCTCGCGAACCAGTCAATATGTTTGAGGCACTTTCGGTGGCACGCAGTGAGAAGATCATCACCGATCAAACAGCCATGCTAGAGATTGGCCCGCACCCAGCTATCTCAGGAATGGTAAGGGCTGTCTTAGGACCACAGACACCCGCCCTCGCTTCGTCACAACGCGGTCGGCCGGCTTTCCAGGTGCTGGCAGCGACATTGAAACACCTTTATGCTACAGGCGCAGACATCAACTGGGCCAAATACCAACGCGACTTCGAGGCCTCACATGAGGTCATCACGTTGCCAGCCTACAGCTGGGACTTGAAAGACTACTGGATGCAGTACGTCAATGATTGGTCTCTACGTAAAGGGGATCCACCTTTGATGATTGGTAATGGGCCATCGCTTGAGAGTACTACGATCCACCGGGTAGTCGAAGAAAACAACGAGGGACAGAAGACCAACATGGTCTTGGAGGCAAACATTGCACGGAAAGATCTCAGTCCACTGGTACAGGGACATGAGGTCAATGGCATCCCACTTTGCACGCCGTCAGTCTATGCAGACATCGCATTGAGCCTAGGTACCTACCTCCTCAAGCGTTATCGCCCAGATCAGGAGGAGAACCTTGTCGACGTTTCAGATATGATCATCTCGAAGGCGTTGATTCTCCAATCTGGCGCCACAGAGCAGCTTCTTCAAGCTCATGCTGAAGTCGATTGGTCATCGAACGCAACTCTGGTCAAGTTCATGTCTTTTGATAAAGCTCAAAAGTTGCAGGAGCACTCCAGGTGCACGGTACGCTTCAAGGACAGAAGCCTCCAGACAACGCTCCAGAAAGACGCATCCAATCTGAAGGGGAAGATACAAAATCTTCGAGACGGAATCGCCACAGGCGCCACGGCCCGCTACAATCGCCCCATGGTGTATCGTGCAATCCGACCATTGGCACGCTTCCATGATGATTACCGGGCGATCGATGAGATTGTACTGAACAGTAACACTCTGGAGGCTTCAAGCCACCTCAGCTTCGGTACTGTCAAGAGAGGGGGCGACTATCACACTCATCCAGCCATGATCGATTCTCTTACCCAAGCTTGCGGGTTCACCATGAACTGTAAGGATGATACCGATTTGGACGTTGATGTCTTCATGAACCATGGATGGGGATCCTTCCAAATCTTCGAACCATTGGACTTCGAGAAGGAATACAAGACCTACTCTCGCATGGTCGAGGGAGAGGACAAGCTGTGGCGCGGTGATGCAGTCATCTTTGATGGCGACAAAGTCGTCGCTTTCTTCGGACAGATTGCGATCCAAGGCGTGCCACGCCGAGTGCTCACTGTCGTCTTGAACATGGAACAGGGCGGCAAGTCACAGAGGCAGCCACAACCCGCACAGAACAAGCAACCTGCGCCCAAGGCCGCCGCACCTGCCCCTAAAGCAGCCGCTCCATCTGTCCAGAAGGCTCCAGTACCAGCTCCAGCAAGCGAGGAATCTCATTCCGGCAAGATTGCACAGGCATTGTCAATCATCGCCGAAGAGAGTGGTCTCGCGCTGGAAGATTTTACCGACGGTACTGTCTTCGCTGATAGCGGGATTGATTCACTGTTGGGTATGATCATCTCACAGAGGTTCAAAGAAGAACTTGACATCGATTTTGACTTCAACGCAATCCTTTCCGACTATCCCACAGTCAGCGCACTGAAGACTTTCCTCGGAGGCGATGAAGTAGATGCTTCGGGAGCGATGACTGCTGGGACCACCACTATTGCATGCTCTACAGAAGCATCGCCCACCCCGAGATCTGAAGAGGAGACTGGCAATACTACTCCTGCTTCGGATACCGGCTCTGTCGCACCTGCCTTCAACTTCTTACGTGCTGTCCAAATCATCTCGGAAGAGAGTGGACTTGCGGCGGAAGATCTGACTGATGAGACCGCCTTCGTGGACGTTGGTGTCGACTCTCTCCTTTCGCTTGTCATCGTAAGTCGCATGCGAGATGAGCTAGAACTTGACATCCAGCACGAATCTCTCTTCATGGAGTGTCCCACAGTCGGTGAATTGAAGAAGTTCCTGATTGGAGACACAAAAGCCGACAAAGCAGCTCCTAAGCCGGAGGAGAGCAAGCCTGTACCCGCACCCGCACCAGTTCCCGAACCGGCCGAGGATCTCAAGAAGCCGCAGAAAGTATCAACCCGATCCGATGGCGAGATCGAAGCTCTCGCAGCTCGCAAGAAGGCGGTGGACGACTATGTGAAGAAGTACACTGAAGGGTTCATGGCACCTACTCCAGCCCCCCGCCGCCCCATGCCAAACGAAAATGAGAAGGTCGTCATGGTGACAGGAGCATCCGGAGGCCTAGGCGGTCATTTGGTCGATCAAATCGCACAGATGTCCGACGTAAAGACAGTCGTCTGTCTCAATCGTGAAAGGAACGTTGAGCCCTACCAGCGACAAAAGAAGGCTATGAGAGACAAGGGAATCCGATCATTCGATAAGATCAGGCCTAAGCTCCTGGTCCTGCAAACTGACAGCGCGAAGCCAAATTTCGGACTCTCAGACAGTGAATACGCAGGACTCTTGAACTCCGTCACCCATCTGATACACAACGCATGGCCCATGAGTGCGAAGCGTGCCCTCCCAGGCTTCGAATCGCAGTTCCAAGTCATGCGCAACCTGATTGATTTCGCCAGTGAGATCGTATCCCGCCGTCCCAAACAATTCAAATTCAGCTTCCAGATGGTCTCCTCCGTCGGTGTCGTCGGGCACTACGGCCTCGGTAACGGTGAAAAACACACCACGGTGCCAGAAGCGCGCGTGGGCATCGACTCCGTCCTCCCCAACGGCTACGGAGACGCGAAATGGGGATGTGAGAGAATGCTCGATGAAACGCTTCACGACTACCCGAAACATTTCCGCACCATGGTTGTTCGTTTGGGACAAATTGCCGGGTCAAAGACAAGCGGGTATTGGAACCCAATGGAGCATTTCGGATTCTTGATCAAGTCTTCTCAGACACTGAAGGCTTTACCGGACGTGGGTGGAACGGTCTACTGGACCCCCGTCAACGACATCGCTGGTACGTTAGCAGACTTAGTCCTCAGCACACAAACCCCCGACCCAGTCTACCACATCGAAAACCCCGTTGGTCAGCCATGGAAGGAGGTAAACGCCATCCTCGCCGACGCAATGGGTATCAAGAATCTCATCCCCTTCGAAGAATGGGTTGAGCGCGTAAAGAACGCAGGGCAGAGAAATAMCCCCGCCGCCACACTTTTGGAGTTCTTGGATGATAATTACCTAAGGATGTCCTGTGGAGGACTGGTGCTGGGTGTGGAGAAGACGTTGAAGCATTCGAAGACGTTGGCGAGTGTGGGGCCGGTGAGCGAGGAGGTGGTGAGGAAGTATATTCATGTTTGGAAGGAGATTGGGTTTTTGAATCAGTGATTTGCATTGCGACAATGGGATGGGTTTTATCAAGGGAGGGAAAAAATGGCATAGAGGCACATACAATGGCGCTCTGGGCTTGGGTTTTGGGGATATTAAGGTTTCTTTCTTATGATATGTCTGATAATGACTTTTTCTTCTTCACGATAGAAAATAGAAAATAGAGATATTTCTTCGTCAAATACACATTCCCGTTCCTAGAATGCTTTCCCGCTAATGGAATTCTCTCCGCCAATTTTTCACCAACATTCCCCATGTTTATGCTTACGTTCTCAGTGTTCAAGATTCTTAATGCTGAAGCCTCTCATCGATAATTGCCACATGTCCTTTGTCTCTCTGGCTTACGTCGATGATCACACAGGAACGTCATTCTTCTGTACCTACCTTTGAACTCCCTTCTTCTCCCTTTCCAAAAGCCAGGGAAAGATATATATCCTTCTTCTTATCACGTATTAGATTAAACGCAATTCTCAACCCGAGATAGAAGTACCGCTTCGAGTTCAAATTGCACCGTTAGCTTTAAACACCCTGTCTTGACATTACTTTGTTCTATAAGGTCAGGGGTAAAAGACCAGAAAAAAGAAATAGAAAGAAAGACTTGGTGGGCCTGATATTGGTATTTGAGTATAGATGAGTTGACAGGTGGATGCGAACCCTTATCGCTTTGATGATTGCTACGGACAGGCCTGCTCATATTACTGAGGAACTAACTTGATTTCTTTCTTGGGATCATTTGTAGGAATCACTGGTGGTGATGATCGGGTAATCCCATTCTCTGTGCGGGTGTATATTTAGCATCATAAGTTTATATTGTCCCCAATTCAATTTTTCCCGTGCAATCAGATGTGCCAATTGGATTACAACGGGAAGCAATCCCCTTACCTTAGTTTAACATGTAGAAACGAAAGAACCTTGAAATCGAGATCTTACAGCAATGTATGCACAAGCAAAAGAGTGGCTAGATATCAAATGCATTTACCCCTGTCATTTCAATTTGATAGACTGAATGGAACTGGTTTCCAGCTAGTGAATATGTTCTGTGTATGCTAATCTTACGACGCCTCGTCAGCCTATCACATCGATTGATGGTCCAGCCGATCCTCGGCACCGGCTTCAAGTGCCGAAAGCCAACCTTCAGCCTTTCGTGATCTGGACTCAATTGCCAATTTCAAGCAGCCTCGTACAAGCCGAACAAGTTTTCCAGCCACCGGAGTACATCTCTTACCGGTCTTGAGACTTCGTACAGCTTAATCATAGGCAGAATTCCTTACTAACGTGAATCCGACGCTGCTATATGGAGCTTGATGATGTCTAGTTGACACGACAAGGACATAGATGACAGGAGTCGAAAGGGTCTTGGTACATAAAAATGCCTTTACTGACATGGTAGGTGGGCGCTCATATGGTGGTAATTATAACGCTGATATCTATAGGATGACCACGTAGCATCGACGATGAGCTTACTCCAATTCTGCGTTCGATCTTGGGATTGGAAGCACATCACCCCGAAGTTCATAGCTACCGTCAGATAATATTAATCATCCGTCAACTTTTTCCAGAAAAGGACTTACACGAGGAGAGAAGGCTTTATGCACAAGAACAGTGAAATGACATCGTTGGTGCCAGATTCCCATCACGATAAGCGGGCGCTTGTTCGCTCAGAGTGCGACTCTTCTACAAATTACCAATATGAGCCCCTTCCAGCCCATCATATCCGGTGTATGTTCCTTCTCCCAGGATCCTTCGGAGCTGATATCCACATCATGCCATTTACTGTTGAACTTGGAAATCTACAGCGACCTAGCTATCATGCATTGTCGTATGTGTGGGGTGATCCCGATCGAGACCATCACGCGATAGTAGAGCTAGGAGAATCTCAGCGAGCATTACCGATTACCCAGAACCTGTGGATTGCTTTGCAACACCTCCGTCATCCTTCGGCGTACCGAACGCTGTGGGTGGATGCGATCTGTATCAATCAAGAGGACATAGAAGAACGAAACAACCAAGTTTCAAGGATGGCAGACATCTACAGTGCAGCAGAGAAAGTTTTTGTATGGCTTGGCCCGGAGGGAGATAATAGTTCTTTGGCTCTGAAAAGCTTAAAATCCCTCGCGTCCAAAATTGAAGTTAATTGGGATAATGATACAATTCGACCGAGTACTGAGCAAGACACTGGTACCGTCTGGCTAGATCTAAATCAACCGGCGCCTTTTGATGAGGCTGCCTACAAGTCCATTGTCTGCTTTCTGGACCGCCCATGGTTTGGTCGGCTATGGATATGGCAAGAAGTCTTGCTGGCCGCTGACCGCGCCCAAATAATCTGTGGCGCAAAAAGGATGACTTGGCTGGCTCTTCGGAAAGCACTAGTATGCTTACGCAGGAGGAGGGAGCCGGAAAACGTACGTGGATTTGCGCAAACTGTAGAACGATCCTGGCGGATTTGTCAACTTCAAGGCGAATCCGGTCTGCTTGATCTTTCTCTACCATATGTTTTGCATCAAACTCGGAACGCACAATGCTCCGATCAACGAGATCGCATTTACGCTGTCTTGAACCTTGTGCCCGAAAGTCTGCGGCTTGGGATACAGCCAGACTACAATAAGAGTGTTTTCGACGTCTTTTGGGATGTCACAATTGGAGACTTCAAGCGCGGAGATGCATCACTCCTCACTCACTGCGAACTGAGCGACGGAACTCGATATATGCCATCGTGGATTCCAAATTGGTCTGATCCTAAAGTTTGCGTCAGGATCTGGGCACCGAGGGCGTGCTGGCGTTCACGTTTAGATGCAACGATTTTGGACGATCATGTCTTGGCCATAAAAGGGGTTTGTGCTGCGCGAATCACCAGTCACTTCCCAGTGCTACCTGATAGAAATCCGCCATTCGAGCGAGATCACGACTGGCTTATGAATACAATCATCATCGCCCGGGCATTTCTGCGGCTAGTCCCCGATGATTTGAAAGACGAAATGATCTGTCGGACACTCTGCAATAACCTTTTCACAGACCGCTTCGAGCCCAGAGATGGAGCATACCTTGATTTCCAAGAAACAATCGCCCAATTCCTCGAATTGACAGACAAAACGATCAAAGTCTCTTCCAAGACGTTGGAAAGCAGCGCAGCTTATGAGAAGGTGGTGCGCCAGCAAGCCCGAGGTCGTGCGTTGATTATCACAGACAATGGGCGATCTGTCGGACTTGCGCCTCAAGAATGCCGTGAGAATGATTATGTCGTGGTACTTCTAGGATGCCAATCACCGCTCATCCTCCGACAAATCGAAAACGGCAGGCATATTATCGTTGGAGAATGCTACGTACAGGGGCTCATGAATGGGGAGGCTCTTTTAGGCCCCCTTCCGGAGAACTGGAAACAGGTCCTTCGCTACGATGAAGCGACCAATCGTTATTATGATGCCTTTATCGATCGGCGACGTGGTGTTTGGCAAGTCGACGACCCGAGGCTTGGTCATTTACCTATAGGATGGGCTCTGGTGGAGCACACTTTGTCGCATATCTTCACCAAATTTCGCAATGAGACGCAAGAGGGTGAGACCGTCATTGATCCGCGGATGACATCGTCTCACCTTCGGGAGAGGGGAGTGGAGTGCCAAACCTTTTACCTTCGATGAAACCTCTGTGATCTCCCGAATCCTCGAAAATTCGCTAATTAAGGATAACACGGATGGTGGGTCGAACGATGCAGCAAAGCTCGGAAAAGTATTTCCCCGAAGACAGGATAGAAAACAGCATCACGGAAAAGCTACCAGAAATCATCTATTGTCATTAAAACTACTTTCAGCGGCTTTATTACCTCGCTCCATCCAACCGGCAGTTAAGAAATATAACTATTTTGCGCAAATCCTGTAATGCGTTTGCATATTCTTACCTGCGACGTAAAAGACCATGAGGGAGTCAAGATCTAATCAACAAGGCGAACACATCTTCGAGGGCAAGAATCAGCAGCAATTTCCTTCGTGGGCGAAGATCTTAGCCACAGGGCACGGATAGAATATATACTGAGACGCATCTCTAAGCTCATGGTCGTGCATTCGATTGAGCTATCCAGGCCTCAAAGTGATATGCCTGACGACATAACCATCATGGAACAGTCTGTCCGTTCGTACCGTTGTCTCTACATCATATGAGATTCTGTGAAGGCGCAGAGATATGAATGTACCAATTAACCGTCTGCGGTATGGACAGATCAGATACTTATCTTTTACATTGAGCGCATAAATCATACTTCGTTGATGTTGAGAAGGAGGAAAAACCCGTGCTCGCTCTCCAGTAAACCCAGAAATATCATCAGTGTCCCTTTTCTTTTTGTGCGCGTTGTTTGGATGGATGGGTCAATTAGCTGCCTTGGAGAAGAAAGAAAGAATGAAAAACGCTCGCGAATTGGGCCAAATATATTATAGGTTGTAATACTCGTCGTTTAGAATAGAGGCGATCCGATGAGCCATTTTCAGTGTACAGGAGTAAACGCTCTTGGCTTGATTTACAGGTAGCTTAAGGATGAAAAGCTTGGGGAAAGAAGCCGGGCATGTGAACTATCTTTGCCGCATAGTAAGTTTTGATACTAGACTTCTTTCTCATTTGCTAATGGGGGCTTATTACGTGACAGACGAATTACCAGTCAATTATGATACGAAAGAGACTTCTTTTAAAAACTCTCTGGATTTCGGTCCATGTATCGTTTTATCCACTTCTTCCCACAATGTTTGTATAGGCAGTGAGAAAGCCCACCAGTATCGAAGAAACTTATGCGAATTCCCATGACCCAATTAGTTCGAGATAATTACCTTTCTCAGAATCTCGTCCAGGGAGAAATTTTGTCAAAACGACCTTCATGGAATTGACATCCTAGGAGGGCAGCCAGCGTTCTAAAAGCCACTTGTTTCTTCATCTCCTGAGATGGCAAGATATTCAGATAGGGAGCTTAGGATGATAGAATTTTAATATATTATTACAATCTTCCTTTGTTAGACTCTTCCTGCCTTGCTTCCTCGTTTGCTTGTTTGAAGGCTAAACTGCTTGATCGAATGATATGCTTTTTCTGGAATCGCAATTCGGAAGCTTTTCAACGGCCTTTCACCATTCGCATTTATTTTGATTGTGACCAGCGAATAAGAGAAGATCTTATATAAGCTGGCAATTCATGCTTGGGTTAAGGACACATTGGCGCAACTCTCTTCGAACAGGGTTCTGTAGAGAACTGGACTTTGCACATAGGTCTTGGCCCGATAAAAAAAACTTGGTAGGCTATGGGACTAGACCTTAGCAGAAGCTTGTTATCGTTTGATTCGACCTGGCGGTCTTAAGTTGAGGAATGGTTTCCAGCTGCGATGATCGTTGGTTGTTGCTTCGGTTTTTGGCGGATAGTAAGCGGAGCAAAGACTCTTTTGTTAATAATGACGAAACTAGAATCATATATCTTGGGGGACATGAACCTTGTATTCGAGTTTACATATCCTGAGGTCTTTGGCCTGCCACTAAGCTTTTAGATCCAGGTAGCGCTATATTTGAAGGTCTTGACGTCATCGGTAAATATTGAATATTCTAAACTTATGCACAATCCGGTCAAAATAAATCATTTTTCTTGCCCTTCTCCACGAATGCTAAACTCTATCATTTGAGCGGACGAAGATAATCCTAATACCGAAGCCACAAACTTTCGCTACCAAGCCAATCTCCGGCACTATCAGGCACATCCGAAGGATTCAAGGCAGCAACAATTGTGATAATTCACCGCCAGACCTGCACTTCGAAAACCCTAAGGCATTCCGAGATCTCAAGAAGAAAAGAATTCCTTACTTCCAACTCAATTCAATTAATTCAAAGATTCACTCACACCTACTCTCACACCCCCACTCTCACAACCACCATGCCCTCCCCAACCCCCTCCCTCCCAACCACAATGCGCGCCTACCAATACACCACCGCATCCCCCACCCTCCCACAAAACCTCCGTCTAAACCCCCGNTCCCCCTCCCCCCCTCCGCCCCCATCCCAGCGGAAAAAGTCCTCGTGCGCGTCCTAGCCGCAGCTTTAAACCCCTTGGATTACAAACTGCCAGAAGTACCCTTGCTAGGCCGGCTGGTGGTCGGTGTGCCCGCGATACCGGGGATGGATTTCGCGGGGAGGGTCGTTGGTGTCGGCCCTTCTTCTTCCTCTTCCAGTGGAGGAGGAGGGGAACAGTTGAAGGTCGGGCAACTAATTTTCGGCCGCCTCGACCTCCCCCAAAAGTTTGGCACAATGGCCGAATACACCCTCGCTCCCCGCAGCGGATGCGTCCCCTTACCCTCGGGGATAAGTGTGACGGATGCAGCGGGTGTGGCATCGACGGCGCTAACAGCCTACCAAAGCATCCTCCAAAAACTGGCACAGGGGAAGGAAGGTTATAAGGGCCAGAGGATCTTCATCAACGGCGGCAGTGGCGGAACGGGGACTTTTGGTATTCAGATCGCCAGGGCGGTGGGATTATTTGTTGTGACGAGTTGTTCGACGGGGAATGTGGAGTTATGTCGAAGTTTGGGGGCGGATGTTGTGCTTGATTACCGCGAGAAGGATGTTGTGCGGGAGTTGACGAAGATTGCTAGCAAAGACGGGAGGTTCGATTTGGTGGTCGACAATGTCGGCCTTCCCACATCCCTGTACTGGTCCGCAGGTGACTTTATGGCGCCCGGAGCAAAGTATGTGCAGGTTGGGAGCCCGGGGCCGATTGGCCTAGACTTCGTATGGGCGAGTTTGAAGAAGATGGTATGGCCCGGATGGCTCGGGGGCGGGAAGAGATCCTGGGAGTTCTTCGGATTGAAGGGTTCAGCTGAGGATCTGGCGCAGATATCGAAGTTGATGGGTGAGGGGAAGTTGAAGGGGATAGTGGATGAGGTTTTTGACATGGAGGATAAGGGGCCGGTGAGGGCGTATGAGAAGTTGAGGACAGGGAGGACGAGGGGAAAGATTGTGGTGAAGATTGCAGAGGAGTAGCGAAACAGAAAAAAGTATTCCAGCCGGAGGGGGGGACTGAAAGTAATTTGCACAACGAACTCCTTGAGAGCTTGCACCAGCTACAACGATTAACAGTGAATACAACTTGCTTTCGAACTCGGAAAAGATGCAAAATTTGTAGAATTTTCCTGGCTGTAGGTCTTTAACGAACTTGATAGCGTTGTGAATGAAAAAAAAGCTCTACGACGCTGATTCGTGTTCATAATGAGTAAGATAATTCGTAGCTTCGAGCAAAACACGCAATTGAATTTGTGTGCTGTAAGAGAAAGAAGATACATGACTAGACGTTGCAAATCAACATGCCGAAATGTAAAATGACCAGGTCGAGGTCAATGACAAATCAACGGCGGGCAGGCTCGAGTGCTAGTCTTGATGATTGGGGAGATATCCATCCAAGCAATATCAGTAATTGTTCAATTCACGCCAGTTATCAATGCTGCTTCCACAGGATCGAAGTCGTGTGAATATTTGTTAGGGCTTCACTGTATGCGTAGACAGACAAGGAATTGTGGTGGAAGTCTCAAAGGAAAGACGCTGGAAGAGGCCACGTTGGTATCCTTTCCGAAGTCTTGCTATGTATAAAACTCGTTCTCCCTTGAAAGAATGCCCTACCACTGGAGCGGGGAAATTCGAAGTTGTACTCAAGCAGATTGGTAGTGAACTTCGACTAGAGCTGATCTCAAGGAGCGAATCTTTTCCTCGAAAGAAGTATCTGGGAAATTCTAGGGCTCGACCGGTTTGCCTTGATCCCTGGTACGACTGCTGAATATCCACGCGACGCAATATCACAGATACTATCCTACATTTGGACTTCCGTCATATATCCTCAGCCACCGTACCACCACTTCAGGACCCTCGAGCGATCGATGGGTGTCACATCTATGATGACCATCTGGTGTAACCTGTCGCTTTCGTCCTTTCCTATACGAGACGTCATCCAAAGAAATGAATTGTGATCGATCCGAATGCTTAGATTGCCATTTTTACTAATATATCGCCTTGTACAATTTGACTCCTCCTGGCTCTGTCGCGCAGCGCTTAGCCATGCAAAACGACCCGAGTTTGTAAAAGTGAAAGCATTTTCGTAATCGCTTTGGAATACGAGCTTAGTCAGACCGCAGATAAAATATGAAGGTACGCTGAATGAACCGTCATCCATGATTTCGACTGATTCGACGGGACTGCAGAGCCTAAGGTCGAGGGTGAAGCGACTTTGAGCTACTGATGTGAGGGTGACCAGCATTGGCAAGCTCTTTTCTTGCCATGCGAGGTACTGCGACAATGGTTCAATCAAAGAACGCTCCTGTTTCACGTACAGCGACCACTTTACCAAGGGTCCGCTCTTATCTTCAATGCTCTTATCAAGCTCGACTCCGTGGCATTGAATCCGGCTCGCCTTGTTTTTATGACGCCTTCGTAGTTTCAAGACGATGGGTGCACTGATATTTGACTTTCGGGCGCACGCTAATGTAGTAAAGAAATCGCGGTCAGGTTCATCTGCTTTAGAGTCCGGAATGGGCGATTGGTGGCAATAGAGGTCGATAGCCAAGCCATTATTTGTCATATGATACGGAGCCCGTTCAAATGTGTCAACAGAGACTTGTACTATATCATTTGAGTTCGTGAAGGCCCAAGGGCTCTCGGCAAGAAGACCACTGGAGGACACACCCATCTCCCACCAAGCAAAGATGGATTCGTCAGAAGATGATTGAATGAGCTCGCATTGCAGCCGGTAAAAAGCATTCTTTCCTTCTCCATAGATAAGAGGCATATGAACATCAAAGAGACCCAGTAGACTGTAAGCAATATCTTCCTCGCGGGAAGTTTCTCTATGAGAGGCCCAGGACATTTTGATAGCAATGCTTGCCCTCTCTGGGTGCTCCATATGTTCAGTACTTATACGGCAGATGTAACTTATCGCGTTTTGGAGGAATTTTCTACTGCCTATCTCAAGCCAATTAGAATCATAGAAGATGACCTGTTTTGGCGCCAATAGCTCTTGCAAGGTCCAACCTCGGGTAAACCATCGACAATTTCGGAAGCTCTCCCCAAGCCTTGAACCGGAAGAGGATTGAAGAGCGAAATCGGCTACATAGACGTAGCAGATCTCTGATTTTTGATACCATTTATACATGGAATTAATTGACTCGGTCAGCTCGGCGCTGCTAGTTTTATCAATGCAGCAAGTGTCGACCCAGAGATAACGATAGCCATGGCTAGCAGCAAGAGCACAACAGCGAAAGATCTTTCTGAAGCCAGCGGAGTCACGGCGAGATGGATTGTGTCTATCGGTAAAAAGATACTCGTCCTGTCCCCAAGTATGAGAAAGGATTGCATAGTCTGGTATCTTGGGAGGAGGAAATTCGATGATTTGGTAGTTCAGTGTATCGATGAGCCTCATGACGAATCGGAAGATGTCTGATCATTAGCAGAAATGCTCAACACCAAAAGCTTTGTTCCAAGCAACATAAACTGGCTATGTTGGTTCTCTTCGGCGACGAGTTATTCTGGCGTGAGTGAACTCTCCATCGAGTGATCGCATTACCATAGCCAGCGTACAGAGGTAATCAGGCAGCATCAAAGATTCCAAGGTGCAGGTTCCTAGCCATAATGGGTGTACATTTTTCTGGGTGACTGACAAGGCCGGAAGGAAAAGATATAAGGCTGGAGGTAACTTGCACGGCACCACCAACGGGTGCAAGAATTGACGATGCACCCGCGCTAAGACCTAAGAGCTTCCTAGGGGCGACATACGTGGATATGTGTCTATTTCGAATATTACAAAGGTATTCTTGAGTGCTGTAGACTCTATAGAAGCGTTATTTTGGACGTGTTTATGCGTTGACAATTGACAAGTGGAAGGTTCTCCTCTAAAAGAGGTTTTCGTGGTGCGGAACCTCACCGCGGGTGCATCGTAAATCTTGCACCTATTCGTGGCACTAAAATTTGGCGCATCTAAATTGGCGTTTGCAATCACTCCACTTCTTTCACCATTGGTCAAGCAACTTTGCTCAAAGGGTAGAAATTCCCAAAAAATGAGCAAGATTCGATCATTTGAAAATGGATTTGAAAGCAATGCAATAGCGACAAAGAATTGTATCTCCAATTTTCAAGCGACGACACCATTCCGGATCTATCACGATCCTCCCCTTCCAAAGTCCGATATCAAGACCTCTCTTGACGAGAATCTTTAATCATACCGGGTGTAAATATATGCATTGAGTCAAAGCGGATTTTGGCCTCCTAAACTGACTCGGAAGTGATGTCCAGAGAGCGTAATGTAGTGGCGCGTGCTACCTAGGCTGATGGACTCGGCCCAATCGGTTGATAAGGGCGTTGTGGAAACTTTTCTAGGTTTTGTTTTTGCTGAAGAGTGGCATCTACATAAACGCCCTCTGAGGTTTGTCTCACGATATATGGAGATGGATTACACAGTACTTGAGGTCTTTTTTCATTCATATATATATATTTTCCATCTCTATCTCGAATGCAAAGAAAGATGCCTCGGCGCCTCTCTATACTTCTCAAACTCCGTATCCTGTGTTTCCAAATCATCCCTAAAAGTCCTAACCTCAGGCCTCGTAGCCTTCGTCTCAAAGAAGCCTCTCTCAGTACTTACCCTAGGGCTGGTAGTATCGATGTCTTTGTACCGCTCCATGCTTAGATGACTCATGAGACTTTTTCTACCCTTGGAGGTGAGCAGGACGCGGTAGAGTGGGAGGGAGGCGACGTTGACGGCAACGGTGACTTCCAAGCTTGACCAAAGTGCAACGCCGGAAAATGTGCCGCCTTGGAGGGATTCGACGGTTCTGAGGATGTCGAAGATGGCGACGATGAGGCCTAGGGAGAAAACACCGGCGAGAGTGGCTTTTTGTGGTGTACGTAGTTGGAGACCGTAGATCATGTAGAGGGGTAGGATCATGACTGTGGGGTGTGAGTATCTCTGTTTGTATCGGCTCTTTGAGGAATGACTTACCGACAAAATCTGTACCGACGTTCAGCGCACACCAGTACTTGTAGGTCGCTCTGATGTCGTGCATTGATTGTGGAGAGGCGCATTTTTCTAGTGGTGTCAGAATCCTGTGACTGAGCAGAACAAACAGGGTGAACGCACTAAAGTTGTATAAATCACTCGCAGAGCCGCAAAGAGTAAGAGTGCTGCCGATGCAGACCCAGAAAGTTGCAAAGGTAAGAGCCACGGCTGCCCACCACACTCGGACAAAGATCTTCGAAACGTCGAACAACAAACGATAGAAGATGAGAAAGGTAGCTTTGACACTCCACAAGACCATAAACACCAATAAAGTCACGGTAAGTCTCAATTGTAGGTATTTGTGATAAAAAGGATCGTCTGGCGGCGGCGCTTTTTCTAACTTCGCACTTATCCTCGCAATACGAGCGGAATACGGAAAGCCGGTTGTATAGGCTGATGCGAGTCCAATGAGAAGGAGGATTGACACCAGGTGCGAGGCGTCATCTAGATAGAATCTTCCGGCCGTGGAATATCGAATAGTGAATCTTCCAACTGATAGGACAATGGCAACCGCGCTGAGAGTCCAAAGCAAGGCCTGTAGGGTTTACACAGCAGTAAGCATAACCACATAAACGCGCGATTGTCGGACGAGTACCTACATTCAGTCCTTCGACCGAGACGGAATTGTACATGATGATCTCGATTATGCAGACGGCAATGCAAAAGCGGACATCAAATCGGTACACAGGAAGACGTAAGGAAAGGATGAAAAAACTCCAGACGTAAAAAGAGACTACCAGGCGGACGACATGGGCATTATGAAGAGCTGTGATTCAACGTCGAAAACATCGGTGTGCGGAATGGAATTCATGAAGCGCTAGGAGATGGAAATGGAGGGGCGATCAATTGGGTGTACTGCAATCTTGTGTGATTGATCGCATCCATACACTTTCTCACGCTTCGCCACGAGCATGCAGGTAGGATGCATCATCGCTTCCATAGTCCGAGCATCTCACGCATATGTACACGTTGTGTCCCTTACTATATGCATATGCTTCTTTTGAGTGCACAGTCTTTGCTTGTAAGGTTCTCATCTTTGTACACCTTCGATCTGGTGTCGTAGATGACTGCAATTTCACGTCAACGAAGGTCGCAATTGTCTCCGACTTGTGTTTGGTGGATTTGACATAGACCGAGTCACGGTAGTTGCAGAAGCTGAAAGTCCGCAGTCTTCTAAGAACGAGACTATGGATGCAATTGACTATGGATGCAAGTGGGATTTGGATGACGCAAATGGACTGCATAAGCGCCAAGCCAAAACATTGGCGTTTCAGCTGACGAGACGAGATCGGCGGCGGTGAGGCTGAGTAAGCAAGCCATTCTGACCTATCCTGATCTAGCAGATGTCGATATAACGATTCTCTGTCTCCGCGGGTTACTGGGTGGAGTATTGTGTTTACCAGACTATTGTGTCAGGGTTGTAGCTTATTGTCTGTCCTCGTCCTCTTGTCGTCTCTCGGCCGTCAACGAGAGGCATGTCAGGCAACGATGCTACAGAGCGAACGCCTCTTATCTCAACTCTAGATCCAGAGCCCATTCACGATGAGTACACCCCGAATGACCCGACAGACGAGGTCGAGTCCCGAGAGCAAAGAGCGGAGTCTAAGGAACAAGCATTGAAGTTGAAAAGAAACGTCCAATTAGCACTGCCAGTCCTCAGCATCGGCGTCTTCCTCGCCGTCCTTGATCAGTCGGTTGTCGCAGCCATCAATGGAGATATTGGCAGCGATTTACACGCTGTACGCAGCGTATCCTGGATTGCAACGGCCTATTTCCTATCCATGACCTGTTCGCAGCCGCTGTACGGAAAATTGAGTGATGTCTTCGGACGAAAACCTTCCCTTCTTTTCGCTTACACTATGTTTGGCATTGGGAGTCTTGGCTGCGGCTTGACGGGATCCATGGGAGGGCTAATTGCGGCCCGGGTGAGCTACGTTGAACAAGCCTCGCACTGACATACTGATTCTATCATTAGGCTATCCAAGGCATTGGTGGTGGAGGTATGGTGATAGTCGTCACTGTGCTTCTGTCCGACCTTGTCCCTATTCGAGATCGCGGCACTTATCAGGGCTATCTCAACCTCATTGGGGCTGCTGGCTCGGCTGGTGGTGGTCCTATTGGTATGAAGCACCAGTATTCGACGAATGCGATTGACTCATTTGGTATAGGAGGTCTTTTCGCACAAACCGTTGGGTGGAGATGGTAAGGAGTCTCCCAATCCAGTTGCCACATTAAAGCTGACACCAATCACAGGATCTTCCTCATCCAAGTCTTCATCTGCCTTATTGTCATCGTCGCCGTGGCCTTCCTGCTCCATCTTCCACAGCGTAAGAGTGATATCCCTTGGAGAGACGAGCTCAAACGTATCGATTTCCTTGGTGCTGCTCTATTAATCCTCTCCATCTTCGCCCTCCTATTCGGCCTAGACCGAGGTACCAATGTCTCCTGGCATAGTCCTACCACAATTGTTTCGCTAGGCCTTACGGTCCCTCTTGTGCTTGCCTTTCTATTGATAGAAACCAAGTTCGCCGTCGCTCCCTTCACCCCAGGACATGTCATTTTCGACAGAGCTCTATTCGCGTGCTATGCCCATAATTTCTTTAGCTATGCCAGCTTTACAGCATTCGTCTTCTATCTCCCCACATACCTTCAGGTCGTATTGTTGATGACACCAGCACAAGCTGGTGCTGGTTTGATTGCGTTAGCAATTCCGGCTGTCATCGGTACATTCATAGGAGGGTTGATTCTGAAGCGTATAGGAAAGTACTACTGGCTTGCGTTGATATCCGCTTGGGTTGGTTCCCTCGCATCGATACCGATAGCTATAGCACCTTCTCTGCGATCCGGCTCTTTCATCGTCATATGCGTAGCATCTGTCGTCAGCTTTTTTCCGCAAGGCATAGTGATAACATCTTCCCTCATTGCCATTCGTACGTTTTATCCCATGTCCATAAGTACTATCACTGATCATCACAGTATCCAATATCACGGCAGCAGACCAGGCAGTCGCCACGGCATCTATGTTCCTGTTCCGTTCGCTCGGAGCAGCAATAGGTGTCTCAACGGTTGGCCTTGTCATCGACCAAGTTTTGCGCGTGAAGCTCCAAGCAGCTTTGGACCATCATAACGCAAATCGGATATTAAATGAACTCAAAACTAGTCTGGACTTCATCAAGCTTCTCCCTCCGGAACTTCGAAGCACCGTTCGAAGGTGTTATAGCGCTGCTATACAGAGCGGTCTGTTCACGTGCTCTGCTATGTTGGTAGTGTCGGCATTTTGCGTCATATTTTGGCGGGCGAAGAAGATGTCTTGATAAATCATATACTCGATATACTGTCTACAGACTCAGCTTTTTTGATCATGTTCGATGATCCTGCACCAATTGTTGTACGGACGAGTTGGAACGGATGCGCCGAAATCAGTCAGTCAGATTAGTACAACCACGAATCGACTTGCGAAAAACGAAATGATTCCCCAGAATCCACAAATTGACATTGCCACGCATACGAAACTCAAGACGCATTTATCTCCATTAAATCATCCTCATCCGCGACCACGTCGACGAGTCGAAACCATCATCAACGTCAAGGAATCCTCTCATCCCTCAAACAGGAACATTATCCCTCACACTCTCCTCCAAGTTCGTCCACCCTTCCCTCCCGAACTTCTTCAAAAGCTCCTCCCCCGGCTTATTATCCAACCTACTTAAATCCCTCCCCAAACCCTCCTCATCATCCGGAATCTTCTTCTCCGGATACAACCTCCTCATCACCCCAAGAACATCATTATTATTAAAACTCTCCGCATACGCCAAAATCCTCTGCCCCTCCACCTCCGGATCAATCAAAGCCGCAACATGCAACCTCGCCGTATCCCTCACATTAACCATCCACTGCGGCGGGAAACTCCCCCAAAAGCCCAACTCGCCAGTCTCGTAGAGGCTCTTGACCAGCGCACCGGTCGAGGCAGATTGCTGATCGCTCAAAATACTCCCCATGTTGAAATTCGGGAGCACGGTGTTCAGCACAAACCCCGGCCTCTCCTTCTCAACAAAAGTCCAAAGCTCCTGCTCCGCTTGCGTTTTACTCGCTGCATAGACGTTGAAAGACCTTTCTTCAGTATACGGAGGTGGAGCCCAGGCTTTCTTGACGGAGTCTTCGTTCCACTGGTCGATAGTGACGGAATAATCGACGTTGATTCTGGGCTCGGTGATGGCGGTCGAGGATGAGGTGTAGACGAAGCGTTTAACGTCTTTGTTTTTGGCGGCGGCGGAAGCGGCGTTGACGGCGCCCGCGATGACGGTGGGGATGACTTGGTTGGGGTTCGGGGAGAGGGTGACGTCTGAGGCGAGGTGTGCTATGCCCGAGACACCTAATCACAACTGTTTTAGGCACGGTCCAACGGGAAGGAGTGGGATTGGAGATTGTTGCGAACCTTCACAGGCGGAGTCAAAAGCGCCGGGTTGGGACATGTTCGCTACGATGACGATTTCGACTTTTCCCTCGCCGTATTTTTTATCGAAGAGTTCCTTTACCCATTCGCCTTTGGAATCGCTTCGTACGGTGCCACGAACGCGGTAGCCAGATTGGAGGAGCTGATCAGCGACATGGGAGCCAATATACCCATTAATACCCGTGACGAGGACGAGAGAACCGATAGGTATAACGGGAGATTTGCCTTTAAGGTCGTAGTTCATGATGTATGAGTATATCTTCCTAGAACGATAAAAAACGGACAAGCAAAAGTCGCAGGTTGTAGAAAATATGTACTGGCCTAACAAATGTCAAATAAACCCACAGTCGCAGCGATAATTATTATCTCTATATCTTATATCTTCCACCTCCCGTAAATTTCCTACCGTCCCGGAAAATTCCTACCCATCAGCATTTGTAATCGTCCATGGACGTTTGTAATTGCGTACAGACGATTGATTAGTGAGCCACGGACATACGTCAACTTTTGGTCCGACGCCGCATCAAGGAGTGGAAACGACGTCATTTCAAAATTCAGTTGCATAAGCATCGCAGGTTGTTCCAATCACGCCACATTTCCTCCACGAACACGAATTATCATTCCATAGAAGGGAAGCTAATCGCCGGCATGTATCACCCACCACCAACACGTGGCAACGCGGATATCTTCCAAGCCGAAAGTCAATCGCAAAAATATCAATCATACCCATGCAGCAATGAGCACGCAAGCAATGAAGTATTCACTGGGTTCTGCTGATACAAGGAATGGAAAATTGCACCGAAAAGAAGGGAAAATTCGAATCTAATCCTGCCATCTTCACTACTCTCCGTCGGAACTACGTCACCTTCAACCAAACTCTGGGCAAGTCGATCTACGTATATGGTTAAATCACCTCGCTTTTCCTGGCAGTCTACCTTTGTCTTCAGCTGAAGAATTGGAGATGTGTAAGTCGAATATTATCTGCCATACCAAATACTCCGGCCGACTTGGATGATTGGGAAGGTTTTTTTACTTCCCGTGCATCAGCTTTATCTCGTCTTGCCTGACTTGGCTCTGTGTTTTCGGTTACATGTATACGGTATATATTTTCTGGGGAACCATGGCTATGCATCTAGTCATAATAATCGCTCGCCGTAACATTTTTGCGGGTGCTTTTTTTCTGTTCGGCTATCGGTTGCGCTTCACAACGCCAGATTTCCCTCTATCAGACAAATTGCAAGAATGCGCTTACACGCAAAAGCTTTCAATCACTGCCATTCAGGATACGCGAGAAAGCCATCGCTGCAATTGCGGCCTTTTCCCTATCCCTCCACCCGAAAAGCATCGGTATCTGAAATCTCGATATCCTCTGTTTATGTTACGTTTTCATACACTTGAACACACCCACTCACTCGTCATGACATCCAATTCGAAGAAGCAAAATCCCATGCATCTCTCTCCCCTCCCTACAGTCCCCACATTTATCCCCCTCATCCTCCTCATCTCCACCCTCTTCTCCCCATCAAAATGCTTACCGCCTCCCACCACAAAACCCATCCCAATCCAAAACCTCAACACCCTCCCCCCCACCAACATATCATCCCTATCCCTACCCCCCTCCCTCGACCCCAAAATCCTCCCCCCGCCCACAGCCAACCCCCCCTCAAACCCCCCCTCAACAGAATGCGTCTCCACCAAGAATCCTGGCTCGCCCCCTCCTTCATCCCCGAAGACTGCTACGTCACCGTGCAAGACCTCTACAAATGGGATTTCCGCTGGAACCCAGACGAGCAATTTACGTTTTTCTCCGGGGGAGGGGGGTCGCAGCCTGGGGTGAGGACGGTGGGGACGCCGAGGAGGTATACGGAATGTATGTTTTCTCAATCCCGTTCTGTTATCCCCTTCCTTTGTTGCGTTCACTGCGCTTCACTGCGTTCCACTCCATCCTCTTCCGATTTATTGCGTTCCACTCCATCCTCTTCCGATCTATTTTTCGCTCCCTGGGTACTATGCGATGGACACACAATCAAGCTGATAATGTGGATGAAAACAGCGACATGCACCCTCGCCCTCATAACCCTAAACCGACTCACACCTTATGATTTACCGGGGAATCTACCGCATAGAACACAACCTGTGGAAAAAGCTACGTTCCGGGAGATTTACCTTGCAGCGCGGGCGTTGGAGGAGCGATGTATAGCCGGTAGTGGCGGGTCAGGGAATGGGGGAGACAAAGGGAAAGGGAAGGGGAGGGTGGGGTATAGCGTTGTCGGTGAGTTTGATTTTTCTTTCTGTATTTGATCTGGTTATGATCTGAGGGTGGAGAGAAAGGGGGGAGGGAATGAGGTGAAGAAAGGGGAGATGGTGAAAAAAGGTGGAGAAAGGAGAAAGCAGAAACTTTTAGCTGATAACTTGGACTGGTGATGGTCGGGGTATAGGGAACAAACAATCCCTCGGCGTATTCCTCTGGGCTACGGACTCCGCCATGAACTACAACATCCGTTCCGCACTTCCACCTAATATCCAGCCCATACTAGAAAAACTTGGGAGAAAGAATGAGAGTGATATTGAGTGAGAAAGAAGCGGAAGGAGGTTTCTGGTAGGAGATAAACGTATCGGGAACGCGGATGGGGAAAAGGCGGGAGGAAGAAGGGATGAGTGGACGAGGGGAGGCGCAAGGCCGGCAAGGTGGGGGAGCAGATGAAAGGGTGACGAAAGACAGAATAGATGCGAGCAAGAGGAGGGGAGGAGCGAAAGATAGGAGGGAGGGAGTGGGAAATGGGGAAATAGAAAGGTGCACTATAGGGGACAGGAGGGCATAGGAGCCTCTGTATAGATATTTCCGGGAAAAGGGGAGGGCAGAGGACAGCATCGAGGAAGAGAATAAATGGCAAAGCAAGAGCCACCTTGTGTACATACATCATACATTCTCCTTCTCAACTCTTCAAATACATTGCGGCTTCACACACCGCGATAAAATAAAAGTCCTACGCTCAAAGAAAAAGAAAACACTCGTCGATCGCGGGAGCCTTGAATAATGTTTCGACGTGGTGTAACTCTCGGGCTGGAAAGAAAACTTCATAAAATTTACCAAAAAAAATTGACTCCATCTATCGTTCCGGCGAACAATTGCGACCGGTTCTGGCAGGATAGCAAAAACCGGAAAATATCACCTCCATGAATACGGCTGGGTGTGTATTCGGCACTCGGCGTTTTGAAAAATATTACAGGGAATAGAGACGATGAAGTTGTATATTGTGATAGGTACGTTGAAGCAAACAGGAAGACGAAGTTGGATTTGTATATTGCAAAATATATATATATGCACACCCTTCCAAAGCTATGAGCCTTCCCACTGGATTCAAAAAAGCCATCTGTTTATCCCATGTCAGTCCCAACCTATCTACCTGTCTATCGGATCCTATCTCAACAAAGTTCTGCTCCTACAAATAAACCGTCAGCGGACCTTCGACTCCAGATACGGGAAATGCGCATGGTACTCACGCAACTCTCTTCAACCCTCCCATCGGCAAAACCCCCCCATCCCTCCTCCTCAACTCATCCTTCACATCCCCGAGCCACTGATCCTTCTCCTGCGTCGGAATCTGCTCGCACCAATCCTCACGATCCGTCACCAACCCCCCGGAAGCATCAAAGATCGCATCGAAAATACACCGGCAAAGATCAGGCGGGAGTTCGAAATCGACTTTATTCTTCCCATCTTCCACAAACGCTTGGAAGTTATATGGTTGGACATGGCAGCGATTAGTCAGTGCATTGTTGAAAGCCGTCGCGGCGGGATCTTCGGCCCAGCCTGCCTTGATGACTTCGTGGCGGGTATAGCCTTTTGTTTCGGACCAATTTGGTTTCCCTTTGTGAGCGTAGTAAGGTTTGTCGAAGATATCGCAGACTTCGGTGTCGCATTCTGGGTTCGGGGGTGGGGGTTCGGGGAAGTCGCAAGCTCCGGGGTCGCAGGGGGGAGGGTTTGTGTCGAGGACGACTTGGTCGTTAGGGCCGACCCAGGAGTCATTCCATTCTATGATGGAGGTGGCTTGGTGCCAGCTTGCTTCATGTTGGCCGCATTGGTTCGTTCCCTGGGTGGCGATGATGTAGCGACCGGTGCCCGTCATGACGGAGCCGTCGTCATTCCAGCCGTAGGTACCGCCCCCGCCGCTGGTGGTGCAGTAGACCGGGTCGTAGAGGTTTCGGCTGTCGCCGGCATCTTTGCCGCACATGTTGAGGATGCCTTTGTAGGTTTGTATACAGGTGTCTTGTGTGACGGCGATGGGGGGAGCGTTGGACTTGGAGATTGGAGGGAAGTATTCGAGTTTGCAGTCGCCTTCGACTTCTTCCCATCCTAAGGTGAGATCACCGGCGCAGAGTCTGTTAATGGCGGTTTCGCATTGAGAGTTGCAGAGCTTGGGAGCACCGTCGTTGGAGCAGAAGTAACACCATCCACGATTCGCATCTGAAAAGACTACTGCTGTGACCGAGGTAGCTAAAGCAGCAAATACGACAGCATTTCGTAACGCCATAGCAGTGAATGTGTATACTGGGGGGATACTGCCTTTCTGTGGCCTCTGTTATCAAAGAAGCGACAAGACAACTTTGAATAGGATGCAACACAAGCAAAGAAAAAATTTGAAAATCTCGATTGCGAAATAAATTCGGCGAGTGAGAATGGCATCTTCCTTTGTATGGATGTTATTATCGCATGCGCATCTTCGGGTCAAAATGTTTCAAGCACTAGCGATTGAAGCGCGACCAAATAATGTAGGCCCACAGAAAGTATTGGACCATGCGACAGCAGCCACTGATACACGGTACATCGCATAAAGAGTTATTTTCATGAGCTTAGCTTAAGTAGAGTTCTGTTCGGATGGCCAAGAAGTATGAGATGTGGATAGAGAGATGGAAAACGGAATAAGGTCATTGGCATGTTTCGATGTAACGAGAAAGCATCGATACACACCACCTACATCATTCTTCAAGTCATAGGACAAGTAGCCATAATTTAGAGGAGTCAAGCCAGTTGTTGCAAACGCTTACTTGCACTGTCAATGCGCTTTCTCCCGTCAGGCATGAGATGAGATGGCCTTCTCACTACATAAGCATGCACAGACAATATTCCATGGCGCCCAATGCAGAACCAGAAGAACGGCATAGCTGTCTGTTCGCTAGGTGGCTAGCATCGATACATCGATAGCGTTCGTATTGATTACCGTGTCCCAGTCCGGAAGATTTCGAGATGGTGAGGATATCCAAAAATGGATCACGGCACGGGCCAGACAAGCGACAACCGCCATTGTTTGCCGCTGTTCATCGTGTCTCTTCTTACTATCATAGAATTCAATGTTTCATGGCTTTGAAATCCATACGTGAAGAAGACTCGTTGGTTTCATAAGCCCATCCATGCTGGTAATGGCCTTGGAAATCCAAAGGGAACATGCGAAGCAAAGAGCTCCAGCAACTATTTAGTACATCCGTGATAGAGACCTGCCAAGTATTGTCAGTCTTCTAATCGTTGTATCTCTTTCACGAGCTACGTACTTGGAAGTCTACGGTGTTCATATCTGCGATTTCGATGAATGAAATGACTTCATGTATGTATAGGGAACAACGTACAGGCAGGATGGCTGTGAGGTTCTGTGTCACTCCCTTCCTCGGGCTTGGTAAGTAGGTGGGACATGGAACCGCTCATGGATCAAGCACCCCAAGGTATTCATCTCATTGCCCCGAAGATCTCTCTTCCAAACCTTCATCATACATCATGAACTTGACATAGACTGCGAAAAGAAGACCGTAAGTTCAGGATTGCGTTACTTTTACTTTTGAAGTGAGGCTTGCATGTAAAGCCATGAGGTGTTCATAGCGTTGCAGAAAAGAAATCAAGTGAAAACAGTGTATCTCTACCATCATTGCTGTATCTGAACTGCTGTAATCTTCCAAGCAATTGATATATCACATAAACCAAAGAGGAAGTGCAAAACTGTATTCCCCTTCCATCGTCGATGCTTCATCCTTTCTTACAAACAAAGCCCCTCTATCGTTTCGAAGTTCCATGGCATCATATCCCCATTCATGTCTTTCATTCACCATCAAACACTACATCATCACCCTTCACATCCCACAGAAAAGCCCATCCTTTCACGGTTGATTTCCAACCACCCTCTGCAATGCCATCTATTCTCAGCTTCAATCCTCCTTCTTGAGATCGTTTTCGCAAGCTTTCCTCTCCACAAAACCATTCATCAGCACCCCAAGAGAAAAAACCCCTCCCGTCATCAAAGTCACAACTACCGAACTCTGTATCCCCATCGAAGCCCTCACACCATCAAACCTCGCCATCGCCCTTCCCACGACTCTGAACTCTAAAAACCCACATATCCAAGAAAAAAAAAATTAAAAGACCACTGTACGTCCACCCCTGCCCCCTTCCCCCTGCCCCTTCCCCCAACTCCCCAGCTTCCACATCTGACGCCCATATCAATCAAAGACAGATGCCATATCCACCAAACCACCACCCCTCACCCTTCAGCCCCTCAGCCAAAAACCCGTCTCACCAATCCCCCTCTCCCACAACACCCGCGTCATCCACCAGCCGGACCCCTCATCGATGGCAGGAGGACCCAGACACACCTCTATTCACCCAACTCTCTTCCTGGCACCCCAAATACAACGCCCAATGCCATAAATCCGCTTTCTCGGCGCACCGAGGTGTGCAATTCACGCCCATCAACACCCTCTCCCCGTACCAACTCCCCGCTGCTCCCTACCAACTCTCAGCCTGGCACGCCAGCTTTGACACTCAAAATTCTCAATCCGCCTCACCCTACCAAGTCCCCAGGAAGGGCCCGAGGACGGGTCCACCGCTTCCTCCCCCTCCCTCTTCCTCCCTCTACGCCTCGCAATCCCTCGCGTCAGCATCCCCCTCTCCCTACGCCGCCCCTCTCCGTCAGGCTTCAGCACCCCTCCCCTCCCTCCCCTCTCCCCCACCACGCCTTCGCCGGCCCTCCCTCGCCGAGCGCCGCGCTCTAAAAGCCGGCCGTCTGGAAAAGAAGAAACGTCTAGCCTCAGACCCGGAACGGTACGGCGCGGAGCAGATGGCTTTACTAACTGCATCGATCGTAAAGAGCGGGAAGGGAGATAAAAGGGAAGAGGAGGGAGATGGAAATGGAAATGGAAAGGAGTGGGAAGAAGGGGTGAGGGTCAAGGTTGAAGAGGAAGGACTGAGCTGGCTGGAGACGCAGAGCGGTTTAGCGTCGAGCAGCTATTTCTCTTAAACCTATCAAGTCAAACTAACGGTCAGGGAAAGGGAAATAACCGTAGGGAAGAGCAAGAAGGAGTGAGGGTCAAGGTTGAGGAGGAGTGAAAAAGCGGTTGGTGTGCGGACCCGGAGCGTTACAGGGCGGAGCAGATGGCTCTATTCACCGCATCGATGCAGAAGACAGGGGAAGGAGATGGGAAGGGAGAGGAAGAAGGGGAAGAGGAAGACGAAGGGAGATAGAAAGTAAGGAATAGAGATGGGGGGG